>JALGQZ010000018.1:14519772-14777272 GCA_023105745.1 Austropuccinia psidii
TGAAACTGATTTTTAATAAAGTGATAAGGTTAAATATCAATAATTTTCGAGCTTCATCAGTAAAAAAAACCTATTATTTTTATTTAGTTTTTTTAAATAAAGAAGCTTTAATAGATAATTAAAATACAATTTGAATTAAGCCACAAATGACTTTTTATTTATCCCAAAAGCATGAAAAAGGGTATCTGAAAGTGAGACAATATGGTATTGGAAATTGAAGCCTTGAATTTGTGAGTATAATGAAGAATATTAGACATTCATCAATATCTATATAGAAACACATTTATTATTCCTGGGTCTACTTTGAATATCCCAAATGAGCACAAATAACTTTAATGAAGTATTTTTATTTAAACTGAAAGTAGATATTTTGAAAAAGAAAATCCTGATAGATTTAATTTATGTAAGTATGTCCATGTATTTGATACCAGAGCTTGATGTGACTTCAAATTACATCCAGGCTAAATAAATAAGCTATTTGACTCAACACAAAAACTGAACTTTTTCAATCGGATTCCTAATATTTGAACCTGAAATACTTGAAGATCATATAGTAGTAGTATATGATTTAATAAGAGGTAACTTATTCTGTATTACAGATGTAACCATTCAGAATTTGAATACTCTGAATAAGTCTATTTAAGAGAGGTTAATTAAAAAGAATTCTTAATATCATCAAAGGTATCAGAACCTGGAGAATATGAATACTTTTACAGGAAGGTAATTCTCACCCTGAATTTGAAGGGAAAGCTACAGAAATGAGGAAAGTGTTTTTTGAAAGCAGTTTATACTCAGAAGGGTTTAGCCTTGATTAAATATTAAGAGAAAGTGGAATTAACTGGGAGAAATAATCATTACTGATTGTTCAGAGGATGCATAATTAAAAGGAATACATGAAGCCACAGGAGTTCAATTATGAGGCTCAGATATAATTTTTCTTTTATCAAGGTTAGTCCTCCACTGGTAGAGATTGAAACTTTATTCAACCTATTACCAAGAAAAGGGATGATAAAACAACAGAGAGCTTTGGAAGCGTCTTAGAAGGTGTATTTATTCTGATAAGCTTGATTAATGTTTTTGAAAGATGGTCAGACCTTTCAGAGTACCAACTATGGTGGGATCGGGATAGGAATGGGTTTTGAAATGTTCATGGTGCTCAGGGAGGGAATAATATTAAAAGTGGGAGCACAAGCTCCTGAGAAGGCTTAAATGGGGGTAATTCCGGGTAACATGGAAAGCCACTTCTTGTCCCAGGGTCTAAGTAGCTTACTTTTAGGTATTAAAGAGAGAAAGATAAAGATAATCTGGTAATTTTGAGCTCATCCTCCATCAGCGAAACAAATAACACATTTTATCTTGTGCTTTATTTTTTCCTCCTGACATCAATGAACCATAAATTATGGTCTCAAAAATTTAGCCTGAAATAGAGAAAATACATCTCAAATGGGCAAAATTCAAAATAGAGACCTCTCGCATTTGATAATACACAATTTTTAACTAAAAATCTACAAAAATTGGAAGTTTTGACTAAGTAACAACTAAGCCAAAATCATAATTTCACCTCTTTTCTAGCTTTGAAAAGCTTGTTTATAGCTCTTTGGAATTAAAATTACTTTTGGAGCTCTCACGAAGAGATTTCCAATGGTACTTACCATTTTCTCGTAGCTCCCCTCCCTAATAAGTTAGAACTTCTTCATTTTTACTTTAATTGAACCTCTACAAAAGCTAAGGGCATCTTGTGAAGACACTTCAAAATGTAAACAAATTCCGAATCTATCAATTATCATTTACATTAAGGCCACTTACCAACCCTTTGCTTCCCAAAATGACTTAAATATCTGTATTGGAAGTTTTACCTGTTTAACCAAGCTACAAACCCCTGTCGCTTTGTCATAATTGATACATGGAATGAAGTGAGTGATACCAGCCTTCCAATTCTGTAAGGTTTTACTATAAAAAATACTGGTAAAATTAGACTAGTGTACCATGAATTTCCCTAAAAATCAATAAACTAAAAGAAAATTTATCATAACCACAAGATTGAAATTCTTAATGATTCACAAATTCAAACTATAGGATTATCTTTTATAAGATATGATTGCTTATATTAAGTAAGAGTGAATATATCTTATAACTGTATAAAACCGCTATTCTATCACCAAAATATTAATTTACGGGTAATATATCTCAACAAGAGTAAATTATACTGAAACAAATTCACACAAAAATGAAATTTTATGGACCATATTATTCTGAAAGAATATCAAAGAAAATCATTTATAGGGAAATTCAAAGAATTTGAGTATAAAAAGAATCCATAAGCTTGATTAATTATAAAATTGATAAGAAGAACTTCAAATAAGTCAAAAAATTCGATAAAATTCTAAAAAGTAAAAAAGCCATGAAAATATATATTTGGAAGCTTTAAACCACATATCATTGGATATTATAAGGCTTTTGATTAATATTAAAAAAGTACTTTTTTACTCAAAGAAATAACTCAGAAATTTTATTTATACAAACTCCAATTATTATAATTAGTGAAAAAGTTCATTCACATGCATTCAAAACCCTTACAGCTACCAAATTATCATATTTAAGTTGGTGTAAGTTACTTTTGTGTGAGTTCCAATTTTTTTGTACCATTTTAGGATAATATTCTCAATAGAGTTGATATTACTTATTTATTTTCTCTAAGAATTAAAATACTTCAAATATTGATAAACTCTCATAATAACCCGTAGTAGTATGTTAATCTAAACCTATATATATATTGAAGTGTTGATAAGAGGATTGCTAGGAAAAGTAACAATATTACACTTCTTTTGGGACTAAAAAGACTCACATAGGTGTGCAAAGGATTAAACTGAAAAAAATACATGAGAAACCACTTTTTTTATTTGGAGTTATTGTTTAATAACCTGTTGTCACATGAAATAATCATAATTATTCAACCATGTAATTTTATGTGGATGGAAACACATTTATAGTTGAAAAATAATCAAGTTACCCATTTAATATGACTTTATTCCAAAATGAAATTTTTTTCTCAAACTTATCAATTCTATTGGAAATTTTATCCCAGGTTGTGCTCCTGTGAATTTTTGAAGATTCATTGTTTCAAAGAGAATCATCAATAATGGACTGTAAATATGACTTTCAATTGAGATTATTATCTCCAAATTATTTCTGTTTTGAGTGTGTACTTCAAGATTAGCAATTTTTCATTAAATCTTCATGGAGATAAATTAAAATTTTCATTTTTAGTGAATTTTTGAAGTTTTACCTTTTTTTCTACATGGTGCAGGCAAATAGAATAGTGAAATCTGGTTTCCTTGAGGTGATTTCATTGATAATAGTCCAAAGAATTTATTACCTGGTCCTTTTGGTCTCATTAATTGTAAATCATAAGTAATAGACATGTTTACAGGATTTAAAAATGCTAATTACCTCCTTTTAATGTCAAAATAGAATCCTATTTGCTATTTTCTTTTTATTTAAGGGGACTTAGCCTTTGTAAAAAAGTTCTCAAAAGGTTTTACTAGGCTTATTGGGTAATGGTCAGAGTTTCAATCAAGCTCTGGAGATTGATATCCCTCACATGCCTGATACGCTGGCTACCCTTGCTCTCTTCTATCTATTTTGTCCACTTGGTTATCCTATATGTAAAAAGAATAATTCAGCCTTCAAGACTGATATCCACCATGGATGTAACAATAATTTATATACAAAAAAGTATTTCAAAGTGTTAAAAATACAATTAACACAATTATTAGGGTATATGTAATATGGAATCTTTCAGAATCTTCTCACTTTGGCCTAAAAATGAAAAAGAGTAATTTGGGCAAATAATTTATGCGGTATTGATGATGGGGTGTAAAATTATGTTCCATATTACCACCCCATAGTGTTACTTTAAGCTTCTGAATCTTGTAGATCTACCCTAACTGATATTTTTTGTAGAACACAAATCTGGACTTTAATACATGGATTTCCTTACTAAAAATAAATCAATCCATACTTTCCTGTGTGAAAAATGATTTATTTCACATATTGAAATGATTTTGAAGTTTTTCATATTCCAAAAACTATTCAGAGTTATTTGTGGCCTATTTGGGTATGTAAAACAAACATCAAGGATAACAAATTCTGTACCCTTTAAGCTTTGATAACTTCAATTCTGACAAAGATATCTTGACTGGGAGGTTTTTCACCACTAATAAAGAGTTATTTAAAGTAAGAGCATCCTTCCAGCCACTATAAACCTCTTATAGGAGGAGGAGAGCAGGTATTAAGCATACATATTCAAAGAGCTCATTAAGAAATTTAATTATTTCTTCTTATTTCCCCTGAATCTCAAAAATTGGCTTAGATATATGGGTTGTAATATTTCCAAGCCAAAATCGGGTTTATCAGATCTTCAATGGAGAATACTCCCCCATTTCTCCATTAAACGTCCATATGGACTAAGAAATATGTAATATTTGAAATGATAAACTAAGAGGTGTGTTCTCTTTTGATTTCAGACCCTTTCCAAGTCCTAACATAGAGTTTTTCACTCCGTATTGGTAGAAATGATGTGCTTGTTTTTTCCAGAACCACACCCCTGGCTAAATTGAGCCAGTGATAGGTTCCAGGAGCACAAGAAGTCCCTATAGAGGGAAAGATTCCACTAATGTGGATACTTATAGCACATATAATCTCCTCTATTCTCACAAATTGATAAAGGAAGAATTTCCCCATCCTATTATTAGTCAATTATTACATGGTAAAACTATCCAGAAAAGGGGTAATGTAAGGTTTGAATATGAAAAAATAAGTAGAAATTACTAATATCTTACTTGTTTTAATCTTCATTTCCTAATAGAAATGAATAATAAGATTAAAAATTATTATAATAAGGAAATATTATTATAATTACAGCATGAAATATCTATATCATTTAAAAATAATAAAAGAATAAAATAAGTATATCAATATATTTATTGCAATTTATTTTTGTTACAAAAATATAATAAATGAATGAGAAGTTGTTATGTAATAATAGAAAAAAAATTCATAACAATAATATTACAAATATTATAGCTATACATTGATATAAATAATATTTGTATTATTAAAATAATTATTAATAAGCATAAGTGGAAAGAACTTGCTTTTAAAGCTTGATATAATAATTTTAATTAATTCCACACCTTATGATGTAAATGAAACTATTTTAAATTGTAGTTTTAATAAAAAATAGAGAGAAATACAATTTTTACTATTTCTACCTGGATTTAAAGAATCCAAGAGATTTTAACAAATGACAATAAAATATTGATGAAACTATGTTAAAGATAGTGATTACTACAAGATATGAAAATAGTCTTTTCTGATAAAAGAGCTTTATATATGAAGAATAAAGAGTATTATATTTTATATAATGTTTTATTGAAATTGAAGCCTCTGAGGGGGAAACAGAAGAAGGGGTCTTAATATAGTAAACATCCTTCCTTCTAGTAGATTTGTACTGAGGTTATCAACTGTAATTGCTCAATATTATATGGCTTGGTGATTATTAAATCATTATTAAACCTTTTTATCTCATTATTACACCATTTTTTAGAGTTATCACTGTAATTCTAATTTTCTGAAATCATAAGTTTGGAATATGACTTAATTTTTTGTATTGAAGTATTTTTAACCATCAAATACCAATATCTACCAGTTTTATCTTTTATTGAACTCTTAAAATTAAAATAAGAGCACAGTTAAACATCAAATGATGGTCATTTTTGAGCCTCAACTTTAATATCTAATAGATTTTATATTTTTTATGCAGCTAAAGTTCAGAAAGTTTACTCCAATATATTGGTATGTCCTTACCAGGGTTCCAAGAGGATCTTATTACATCAAATCCAAATTTTTGATGATTTTTTTAATTCATCTTTTCTGTTGAAAGTTGCTATTTTAGACTCTAAACCATGATTTCATAGGGCTATAATTTTAATATCATTATAAAAATTACATCAGTATTAACATATGAGCTAGTAGAATCTTAATATCCTTTTTTTAAGTTTGTACCACTTTTCATTTTAAGTTGTCAACTGGTATTTCTATTTTGACCAATTTCTCCTTATTATTCTGAACCTTGTTTATAGCTTTCCAAATAAATATTATATATTTCTTCTTACAGATATTTAATGGTAAATTTTATTTAGGCTAAAGTCTTTTTCATTATCATTTCAAAGTAGTTGAGCTAAACCTCATCAATACATTCACTTATCATAAGAGTGCATATATCCAAGTATCTCAGTAAGTATTGGGTTTGCAGATATTACATAAAAGATTTGGATATGTATTGTTTGATGTGGAATCCAATGGCTTAATATATTTAAGATTTTTATCCATTTGTTTCTGCGATAATGAATAGTTTATGCCTTTTTATGGAAATTTTACTTATTTTTATTTTTTCTCAGATTAGAATATTAATTTTTATTATTAAAATAATTTCTGTACTATTTTTTGTAAAACCTTTGGATATGTGGTAATATCTAAAAGCTTCACAGGTACCCATATACTTGTGTGGATATAAATTTGAAATTTATTATCTTAATGTTTGTCATAGCTGATAAAACTGATAATTATTAAGCCCCATACTCTCAATAGTGTTCACCATTCATCGTTATAATGCTTATATGATTATTATTTTATTTTCAATTATTTCCAAATTTCATATTCATTGATTTGAAATCATTCATAGCCACCTCAGGTAACCATCCTGACAGTCTTCAAGGAGCAAGTAAACAGTTATTACCAAAAATTAGTTCCACAACAATAGGTTATAGCTTAAATATCAATACACCTCTACTAATTAATGTAGATAATTTTAAAATGAAATAGAAGAAAAAACTTTGATAAATAACTCCGAATCTTTCAGAATTGGAGGGGTTCATACTCAAATTTGTATAAATCTATAAAAAAAACTGTTTACCTGAAACTTGTTTTTTGAAACTTTTTTTAGAATGTTTTTTTGATTTAGGAGGGATCTCTTTTAACGTTATAGATGGAATTTGAACTTTTTTATGATGAGATCAAATTAATACCCTTCATTAATCTAAAATAAAAGGATTAATATATCACCATTAATGAAAAAATCAATACCATAAATATTTTCTATTGATAATAATTAAGATGTCTGAATTAGAAAATTTAAAACTTGAATATTTGAGATTATTTGTTTTTCAAATTGTTAGTTCCAAGGAAATAGAATTTATAAAGTACAGGGATATCAAAATAATAGATATCAAGTGATCAATTAGAACTACAAATGTGCCTAGAAATTTTTATTAAGATTAATAAAGCGGAGCTAAGCCTCAAGATTTATATCTTAGTTATTTTTAAAATAATGATATTTGGATTTGACCTGATTATTTTGGCTTTAGTCAAAATTATCTCATGCCATATATAGTTTTTTCCTAATTAAAACTTTATATCAATATCCTTAGTGGCCTGCCTGGTTGTGTCAAGAATACCTCAAATCTCACATATCCTTTCAGACAAAACTATTTTCTGCCTTTTTCTCATGAATACAATTTTTTCAATAAATTGAGGGAAATTCAAGTTAGGTTTTTAAGGGTTCAAGGGCATTATTAAGGAATAAATGGAGGAAGAGTTTGAACCTGGAGAGTAATCTTTGATAGTAAAAAAACCAAAAACCAAATTAAATAGTAAGGATTTATGATATGGGAATATTAATTGGAATACCGGTGTGAGTTAGCTTAAGGACTTATGTACTATAAAATGGAGAGAAAATTTTAATATTTTGATAGATATAGCCCTTAAAGATAATACTGTTAATTGAGTATTATTATATTCCCTTAAAATTATTCCAAACACAGAAGGAAATATATGGAACTTTTTTGAAATGGAATAAATAATCTTAAGAGACCTTTGTCCAAAGAAAACAATTAGAAGGCTTCTTATTTTTAATTGAAAGAAACCTTAAAAGATTCCCAAAAAAGAAATCATTCTGAATTATTTGAAATAAATTCAATAACTATAATGATTTTTTTCATTTCATATGAAATAATGTTGATTTCAGCTCCTTTATTTTCTTGTTAATATAGTGGATTATTAGTCACAGAAACTCAAATTTATTGGTAATAATAGGAAATGATATCATTATTAAGAAATATGAATGGTTTATAGCCTCATGGCTTTCATGTCAACAATCTCACAAAAATCTATCATGAATGAATCAGAAGGAATAAGAATTAGCTCGTTGTTACTTTTGTCCCCATAATACTTAAGATTCGAAGCCAACAAATTTTGAAGCAAATAATCAACTCTAACGCATTGGAATAATTACAAAAAACTGTAATAATTTTTATTTTTTTTAAAATAATAGAACCCAGGAATATTACTAATATACACATAAGATTCTAGCTAAACTTTCTTCATTCACCATGAGAAAATTTGTTACACCTGACAAAAGGTGTTTCATTTGAAACATAGCTTTAAACCAGCTTAGTATGAGCCTGGACCTGTATTCTGAACCAAGATGAAACCAGTATTTTATTGTTTAGTAATATTCCAGGCCATTCTTGGCCACTAGAATATTAAAGAACTTCTGAAATTCTTTTTTATTTTTATTCATTTAAGCTGGATAAATTTTATTTGGTTCTTATTATACCTAAAATTTGGGATACATAAAATATTATTTCTAATTTTTTATAATATTCATCACAATCACAATTATATTTAATCTTAAAGCTTGGAGCTATATTTTTACTTTAAAAAATAATTTTCTTTTGAATTACCACATACAAAAAAGCCATGTGTTTATCTCATCCCATATTTTTATTGCCTTCTAATGATTTATTATCACAAAAAGGCTTTTCTAAGATGTTTTAAGATTAAGAAACATATTATCAAAAGAGAAATTTTGTGAGTGGGCCTCCTAGCTTGGGTCATTTATAACTTTAGTTTTGCATTGTTTTACTTAAGATTTTTTGTGTTTTAAAAAAAACAAATTTACACAATTTTCTTTTTTCCAAAAGTTAATTCATAAAATAAATAGAAAAATATCTTGGGAATTTTACTTATAAACTCATATTTCTGAATAAATTTTATTTCAATTTTTTAAGCTTATCATTAGGACTTATCAGAGGTATCATTGTCATTATCATTACTGCTGTTATAATTATAATGTTTGTTTTCCTCATTTCCTATTTCATTTTTTAACTATTTTAATTCAATGATTATTATAATTATTTGAGCTTGTGGTAATTTTTTGAATTCTGACCTTTTTCATATTATTCATTTCTTTAATTCAAATTAGCACTTAATGTAAATTTGTCAAAAAAATATGAATGCAAAAAATTGAAATGAATTAATTCCAATAATTTAAAGTTGAGATCAATAATAAAAGTGATTATAATTTCAAGAAAAATATATTTTGAATAGATTTTCATTTTCTCAAGTAGGAGGATATCAAAATATCTACTATTTTAAGGAAAAAAAAGAAATTCCCGGAAAAAATTCACTTAAGTCAATATGTGAATAAAGGATAAATCAAATGAAGATAATATGCAGACCCTTTTTTTAGTGCTGGGTCCAATGTATTATAATTTGTTTTGAAATTTTTTCCAACTTTATTTTTGAGAATTTTATTCACTGAATTATAATTATATTTTTGATATTTTTGACTTACCTTTACTTCATATAAAAACTTTAAATATAATGGTATTCAAAACTTTATGGTGTTGGCAGAGCTATTGCACAATAAGACTCTATATATAAATCATTAGCACTTTTTTTAGCTTCAATTTTATACTTTAACTGAAGTGGTGAAGGTTATATCAATTTGATTATAGAAAATTTTTCCCAAACTATACGTGGGCTGGGCCAAAAAATGAGCTAAAAGCTGTTTTTCAGTATTTATTGTAAATATGACATAAGAAAATATTGAGAAGAAATAAATTGAGCTCTACATGTTTTAAGGAAATGTGGAAAATTTTAAGAAATATTCTTAAAAACATATAATTATCTTTAAAGGACTCTAGCATACAAATATTCTTTTGAATAACAGAAAAATTGATTTTATAAGAAGACGTTCAAATGGTATCTTGATAGCTTGTTAAAATGGGAATATCCCTAAATATAACTTCAATAAGAACACAAATTTGTTTTTTGATGTAGTTTATGATTAATAGGTAGAGTGAAGGCTTTGGAAAGGAATTTATATTAATTTTGGAAACAAGATTGATATGTGCACGACTTCAATATTCCATCTAAATAAGCTCTATTTCTTCTCCTGGAAGAATCTGACTCAAATTTGTACTTTAAGTCCTTTCTTACTCATTCATACAAACAAATTCTGAAGAAATACTTCCCTATATTATACTTTGAAGATATATAAATAATCTTCCAACAAATTCTTCTTAGCTCAAGCCTATATATAGCCTACAATAGAAATCCCATTCCTTTTTTCTTGGTATAGGTAGCTGAAGTTACCTTCCAGATTCAAAAAAAACAGTATGAAAAATAAATTTTGAGACAAAATAGAGTGAAGCTATATACTTCTACCACTTATATTTTTAAGGCAGCCTTGACATTGAATCATTTCAAGATAGATAAGATGGAGTCTAGTATCTACTGAAAAATTAGGTATTTAGTATTCCCTTATAATATCTAGCCAAAATTCACACTTATTTGAGGTTTTAATCTAGATACATGGCTTTCCCACTCCTTTAAGGAAGATTTATGAGAGAGAAGTTTTCATATTATTTTCCTTATATTTTAGCCAAAAATTAATCCCTCAATTGTGTAATATTGCAATATCAAGAGTATTATTTTATAAATTGAATTCTCAAAATAATCATGAAATCATTGAGTCTTTTATTTAAAGCACATACTTTAATTTGAATTTATCCTAATATCAAACTATAAATTTGAGTACAAAAGTCAGAAAATATATGTAGAAAGTTAAAGAAAAGAGGTGAAGGAAGAATTATGGGGGCAATGAATTTAATTATTAATATTGAGCTGATAGGATATTTTCAAAAATGGTTATATTGAACCTATTGATAAATATAAATGATTTTTATTCAAATTTTACATGAAAAATCGAACTGGCTCAACCGATAAGATCAAAGCTTTAGCTAGAAGAGCTAAGAAATATTCATTTACAAGCTTTCTTACCCTCATTTGATTCAACTTTTATCTTAAAAAATAATGATAATTAAATAAAAGCTATTGTTTTTTATTTTATCCTTTAATTATTACTCACAAAAGCACAATAAATTAAGAAGGAAACTTACTTTGAAAGTCCAAAGTTACCAAATACAGCAATCTAACTACTTTTTTGGCAAGAGGCCTCTGCATGTGTAAAATAGGTTAGATAAAGATATCTTAAATTTTCATTATTCAGAGCTATGTTAAGAGCCATAAATATTCAAGATCTCAAAATCTGGCTTACTTTAACTTCATAACTTGAGCTTATAAGGAAATGAAATTCTTGAATTTAAAAATGAAAACAAAATATCTGTGTGTCACTTTTAAATATTTTTGCTATGAGCTACCAAAGCTGTTCATAGAAATTTCTTAGATGAAGTTCTTGGTAATATCTACACAGAATATATTATATTTCAATAGGCTCTTGATGAAGTTAATACTTTTCAAGTAAGCTAAAGATAATTCATGTCTCATTTTAAAATTAATTATATTTCTTTAATGGGAGGGGGAAAGTGAGAGATGAAAATTGCGATTCAATACATAATCTTAATAGGTGAAACTTCAATTACCAAGTAACTTCTCAATTCTTGTAAATTTTAGGGAAGGCTTTGACTATTGAAATATTTCTTTTTTAATTAAATTTAATTCCAAAAAAACAAAGCTCTAATTTTCACATGATTCACCAATCATTTTCTCAAAATTGGGATGAATAAAGCATGTATAAGCTTCAAACACCATGAGAAACTATGCTATTTTAATTCAATAATATGCAGTAATATAAAGATTAAAATACATAAGAAATGGTGATTTTATTTTCCTCTTTAGAGATGAAATTTTGATAATTTTAACCCAAAACTGATATTTAGCCAATTTAATTTGAATTTGAATTTTTTGGCTTGAATTTCTTCCAAAGCTTCTATTCTCCAATTGGATTTTACCTGTATTACAGAATTTCTCAAATCTATGCCAATTTTATCTTCCAAATTAAATACCTGTTTTAAGGTGTAGCCACCCTGCTTATGGTGGTTTTATAGTGTGGTATACCATGACAGTTCAGCTGAATAATGTTTTTGTTTTTATGGTAATTATTTATATGAAAGAGGATACCAATAGTATGAAATCACCTTCAAGGGAAAATAACAGTAAAATAAGCATGGAAGAACACAAATGATATATTTATTAAGGGAAATTAACCGCAGGTTTGGTCTGCCAGTGTCACCCCACTGCACTATCCAACACATAATTGTGATGGAAAGTACACAAATCAAATACATTTTTCAATTCTCTCTGTAAATATTATATATATATATATATATTAATATGCTTGAATATAAGCAATTGGGTTATTATTATAGTCATAGTCACAATGAGGAGGCCAATTAATAAAAGAGCAGAGCTGCAGGAATCATAGGGGAAATAGTATTTTCAAGGTGTGGAACAAAACACCTTTTGAGGTATTAATTTGGAAACTTTCATGTATTTTTTCTGTTATGAACCACCCAAGGAGGGGATAATCATCATTGAGTTCCTTTATATAATTGAATGATAAATGTTGAAGACTGAGATAATTTATTTTTGAATGGGAAAGGCCATATTACATCAACCTTTCTATTAATGTGACCTCCAAATTCCTCATTGGAGCTGCAGAAATGAAGAGTGGGACTGGAGGTTGGAAGGGATATGGTATGTATTATTTTGTTTTATTTTGTTTTTACCTATGAGTTTTGCATACTTTTCCTCTCTTAAGGAAACTCTGCAAGGCCAGTAGGTTTGGAAAAATATTTTTGGGAAGAGAAAAGCAGTGGGACATGTAAGTTTACTCACTCTTTTGGGAGTCTCAGAAAAGTCCCTTTCTCTTAGTTGATAAGGAGGATGTCATGGGGGCTCTTCTAAATGAAGAGGGCCTGGCACTCAGTGAACATACTTACTTATGGAAGGCTCAGAATAAATACTCAATTGATAAGAGTAATGATATAAGAGAAATAAATTCCTAGTCATAAAATGATAAGAATTGAGAGATATGAGAGAAAACAAAAGCAACAATAAAGAGCCAACCACAAATAATCCTGTACCACTGTTTCAACCTGTTCAGAAAAGAGAAAAGGATTAATAAAGGATATGGCCACCAGGACTCTACTGAACAGGTGAGGGAAGGCAAAGACTCACTTAATAATTAATAAAATAATATTTCTGAATGAGAAATAAAATAATATTAAATAATAAATCCAATTTTTTAATTAACTGGTGGAAAAACCCCCAGGTGGGTGAAAGGGGGCTGGTATAAGTGAAAAAGGTGCCAGCCTGGAGTTTGAGTGTTGAGAAACAATGATTGTATGATTGAAGAACCTGTATTTGAGATGTGAAACTGCATTGGTGTATCCAATACAGTTATTTGAATCAATACAGGTGTTTGCACCTGTATTGAGGGCAGGCCTGTATTTGGGTTCTGCCTGTATTAAGCTGTATTGAGGTTTGAAACTGTATTTGGTGAATCTTCCATGAAACCCCTTGCTGATTAGGTGTTGAAAGATTTTCCATTAGTAATGAATGGTAATGCCCTGTCTGTCTCCATGGCTGTGACATTATCCCTCTCTTGAAAGAGGTGAGGTCTGAGCACCATAAGAGAAAGTTAATCTTGATGAGGTCAAATGAAGCTTTCTTCCCCCCCCCCCAATTACCCAATTTTCATCCCCTCATAATTCTTCTTCATCAATCATAATTTCAACTCCTTCATCTTCACAACTTGTAGGTCCTTCTTCCTTGACTTGATTCTGATTCCTCCTCCCTTCTTTGAAAATTTTCTCTTCATTTCTTCTGTTCTTCAATTTTTTTTGATCTTCTTCTTATTGCAGTTTTATTCACCCAATTTTTCTTGAGTCCTCATGGCTCATGATAAATGGTGATTCAGGTTTATTTCCTAAGAGCTTACTGTCATGGAATTAAATTGTCTTCATTTTGAGATTGGCCAAATTGGCCTTTTCTTGCTCTTGGGTCCTTGCAGGATCAATTGAAATTTTCTCCCCAATTGTTGTTTTCTGGTTTTTTTGGCTGATTTGGCCAAAATATGCAAAATGCGCAAAATGCAAGATATTGAAGATTTTGATGATTTCTTGATTCAAATGATTGTTTTGGAAGTTTTTCATGATTTGAAGAAGTAATAGCCAGAAATGTCCAAAATGCACAAATATGCACAAATATGCCAATATGACTGAAATCATATATGTTGATGAATTTTTCAATGAAATGAAGTTTTTGAAGGTTTTGGGCATGAATTAGTCAGAAATGCGCAAAATGAGCAAAAATGCGCAAAATGAGCAAAAATGCGCAAATGCACCAATTTGACCATTTTTTCTTTGGGTTTTTGATGTTTTGAAGGCTTTTTGCATAATTTGAAGATGATTTGATGGGTTTATGTGCAAAATTCACAAAATGCACAAAAGTGTGCAAATGCCTTAAAATGGCCAATTTAGCCAATGAAACAGCTTTTGATGATTATTTCTTCTATTCTCTTGTGCTTCACTCTGTTCTTGAAGTTCAAATTGCCATATTTGACTTGCTGACTTGGATTTTCTCCATGGTTTGCTTGGTCTTGGCTTTGAATCTTGACTTGAAGATGAGTTCAAAGCTGACTTCCATTTGTGACTCTGATCACTCTTATTCCCCACCTTCTGTACTTTATGGTAATGGTGTCTTTGATAACTTGAAGGAGCTTTCTGAAGAGAGTATGGCCCCTACAGAGATTAGGGACATCAATAAAACCTATAATGGTTTTAAATCTGTTAGAGTTATTGAACCACCCTGCATCAATTGTTGGAAGAAGGGGGTTCCTTGTGTTATATCTGCTACTGCTAGGTCCACCAGGTGCCAATTCTGTAACCTTGGGAAAAGAAATTGTTCTCAGGCCAACCATAATTTCCCAGACAATCCCAGAAGATTATGGAGCAGCATCAAGAAGGATGGAAGATTTGGGCTGGAAGCTCTTGTTGATGAACGTCCAACTTCTGATGCCACCTCTGGCCACTCCAATTGTGAGTTTAATGATCAAGGAATTACGGAGTTACTGACTTCTATGATTTCCTTTTCTTCTGCTTCAGTGACTGGATCCAGAATGAGAGGTGTCCAACAACAGACTAATACCAGCAGTTCTTGGGCCAACACTGGAGGACCCATTCACCCCCAAGGCAACCCCATTGGAGTAGGCACAGAAGTTCCTATTTTGGTCACCAGAAAAGATGGAATACTTGGAAAATTGAAGAGAAATTTGGTGGTTAAAGATGAAAATGATACTGATGCTGAAGACAGTGATCAGATTGATGGAAAAGAACCTGAAATAACTACCCCCATCCAGAAAAGAAGAATCCAATCCACTTCACTATCCCCAGTCCAAGCCAGTACCACCACCAATGAAGTGTTCAGGCCTCCTCAACCTCCAATTAGATCCCCAACCAGGCCATGCACACTTGCCTCCGCCTCCACCAATATTCAACCGCCTGTGGCCAGCGCTTCTAGAGACTCAATGTCTCCGGAACCTAGATCAATCTTTGACAACCGTTGCCGCTGGAATATCACTGGAAACTTGACTGATCAGAAGAAGGTTAATAAGAAGGTGGTCACCTCCCTATTTGCTGAATTTGATGCTTTGACTGAGGTGTTTGTTGATAAGTCTATGAAGAGTGCTATTCCAGGGTAACCCACTATTGCTTTGGCCCAGGAGGAAGTTTCTTATGAAGATTGCTTGGTTGTTAAGTTTAGAGAAGACTTGAAGAAATTTTTATGAGGATTATCTGTAGTTGGTCTTTAACATTACTAGTGTTTGCTCTTTTATTATTAAATAAACTGACTCCCCAAACAAGATATGGGAGATGACTGCTGCTTTTGAAAACAAGAAATAAAAAATAAAATTATACAAGTAAAAAGAAAATTAAATAAAATAAAAAAGAAAGAATTGAGAGAAAAGAAAATAAAGAAACTTCTGAGGATTGATCTTCTTGTGGTGAGCTGCTTGATTTTGGCCATAAATTTTCGTGAAAAAATAAAACCAAACATTTGATGCTCACAGAATGGCCAAGGTGTTGTTTTTACAAGAAGTAGAACCCTCAGAAATGGAACTTACTTTCATAACTTCCACTCCCCACCAAGCATCATAAAAGAATACAAACTTTGCCATAAATGAATTTTGAGTTAAGGAATGTCTTGAATTATATTGAATGGCATAATTTGGAAAAATAGAGTATGAAAGAAAGAGAAGGAATAAAAATAAAAGAGGGAATTTGGCCATATCTTGATGAAAGGTCCAAATTCAAGGGTATTGATGTTACAAGGCCTTCTAAACCTGTCCAAAGAAATTGACAAGTGCTCACAAAGTGGCCAAGGTGATTCCTACAGCATATTTGGGTAGAATACTCCCTTAAAGGTGCATTCCAGGAGAGGAACTTACTTTCATAAACTCCAATCCCCACCAAGCACCATAAATCAAACTCTTGAGGCATTTGGGCCAGGCTTGTCTGGATACAAGGTATGAAGATCCTTGACAAGGTCTGGGGAGTTGGTAAGGTTGGAAGCTGGTTTCCAAGTTTTTCTTTCTGGGTCTTCATTGAATCCTTTCCACTCCACTAGATACCATAATGTTCCTCTCTTGAGTTTTGAGTCCAGAACCTGAGCTACTTCCCATTATCCTTGCTCTTCCACTATTACTGGTGGTGGTGGCAATTGATGTTGATTTGGGATAGCTGATTGCTCCACTGGTTCTAATAAGGACACATGAAAGACAGGGTGAACTGACTTCCATTGTTGATGCGACTTGAGGTGATATGCATGGCTGCCAATCTTCTTGAGAACTTCAAAGGGTCCCAACCATCTTTCTGAAAGTTTCTTGGTGGGTCTTGTTGTCGTGATGTTCTTGGAAGCTAGCCATACTTTGTCCCCAGGTTGGAAATCAGGTGGAATTGCTCTATTTATATCTGCATACTTCTTAAAACGCTTTATTGCTGACTCTAATTCTTCTTTGACAGCTTGCTGTACTGATTAGAGTTTTGTTGATACCTTTACAGCAGGTGTATCTTGAGAAATGTCAATTGAGTCAAATCTGGGATTTCTTCCATGAATGGTGAAAATGGTGACTGTTTTGTGGAATAATGTTGTGCATTATTATAGGAAAATTCAACCAGAGGGATCCAGGTGTGCCAGTCATCTTGATGGTAACTGACATACATCCAAAGATATTGTTCTAGAATCTGATTTACCCTGTCTATCTGTCCATCTGTCTCAGGTTGAAAGGCAGTTGAAAGATCTCTTGATATCTTGAGCTGCTGACACAATTGAGTCCAAAATGATGAAACAAATAATGAACCTCTATCACTAACAATACTGCTTGGAAGACCATGTTTGGAAAAGACATGACTAATAAAGATTTGAGCTAAGTCCAAAGCAGTGATTGCTGAATAATTTGGAATAAATATTTCCATCTTTGAAAATCTGTCTACAACTACTAAAATTGAATCACAGCTTCTTGAAAGAAGCAATTGAGTGATAAAGTCCATTGATAATGAGCTCCAAGGACCAGATGGAATTTGAAGAGTCTTGAGTAATCCAAACTTCTTATGGTGAATGTTCTTGCTTCTTGAACATTGCTGACATGAGGACGCATAGTCCTTGATAATTTTATTCATGCCAGCCCAATCAAAATCCCTCTTGATGAGCTTGAGGGTCTTCTCCTGGCCAGGGTGGCAAGCCAATGGTGATTCATGATGCTTTTGAAGGATATCCAATTGAAGTTCATGATTGCTTGGGATGACTACTCTATATTTGAATAATAACAATTTGGCTTGAGGTTCAATAGTATAATCTGAGACTGATTCACCTCTTGCTAATTGCTTGAGAATTTCCTTATAATCTTTCTCTTGCCATACTTCCTTCTGAATTTGATCAACTAATTCTGAGAAAACTTCAACTTTGATTAAGAAAAATCTTGACTCTTTAATATCATTTTGCTTGAGAACTTGATGAAAGGTTTGAGGATTCTTGCTTATGAAGTCCACCCCCCTCTCTGGGTACACGTTGTCCCTACGTGACAAGGCATCTGGTAAAGTGGTCAGTCTGCCTGGGCGGTAAGTGATAGAAAAGTGAAATTCAGAGAGAAACTCTGCCCAATGGGCTTGAAGGCAGGTAAGGAGCTTGGAAGACATAAAATATTGAAGGGAAGAGTGGTCTTTCAAGACTTCAAAGGAATCAGAAAGAGAAAGAAGAAAGTCTCTCTAGTGCTTGAGAGCCCAAACTATGCCAAGGAGTTCCTTGTCATGAATTTCATAGTTGAGCTCAGCTGGGAAGAGCTTGCGACTATCAAATGCAATGGGATGCTTTCCTGAGTCATTCACCTGACTCAGTACAGCACCCAAGGCATAATCAGAAGCATCAGTCTCTACAATAGTTGGTAGAGAAGGATTGAAATGGGATAAGATAGGAGCAGTGGTGAAAGCTTCTTTGAGTATTTGAAACTGACTAAGAGCTTCCTCATTGAAGATGAAAGGAGAATCTTTCTTAAGGAGGGAATTGAGAGAAGAGATTTTTTGGAATATTTTTTAATGAAACAATGATAGAAGTTGGCAAAGCCAAGAAAAGATTTGAGTGCTTTGATTTTCTTTGGCTGAGGCCAATTGAGGACTTGCTGAACCTTGGAAGAATCCATCTTGAGGCCTTCACTTGAAAAAACATAGCCCAAGTATTCCACACTGGAGGCATGGAATACACACTTTGAGGCTTTAGCAAACAAATTATTGTCCCTCAGTCTTTGGAGGACAGAGGCCACATGTTTGACATGTTCCTCCTCAGAACTAGAGAAAACCATAATATCATCTAAGTAGACTACAACAAAAACATCCAAGAAATCTGAAAGGATATCATTCACAATATTCTGGAAAGAAGCAGGAGCATTGGTCAAGCCAAATGGCATAAACAAATACTCACAACTACCATATTTAGTTCTAAAGGCAGTTAAGTGCTCATCCCCCTCTTTTATTCTCAAGATATTATAAGCACCACACAAATATATCTCGGAGAAGATAGTTGAACCATTAAAGACGGTAAGGAGCTGATTCATTGGAGGAAAAGGCTACCTATTCTTCCTAGTGACAGCATTAAGTTTGCGGTAGTCAACACACAAACAAATCCCACCATCCTTTTTCTTAACAAAAAGAACAGGTGCTCCTGTCAAAGAGGAGCTTGGCCTGATGAAACTGTTCTCAACATTCTCTGAAATGTAGGCCCGTAGTGTTTCTGACTCATTCTTTGATAAATAGTAGATAGCACCAACTGGAGTTAGAAGACCCTCCGGTTCAATATGATTATCACAGGCGTGGTGTGGAGGAAGTTTCTCTGCTTTCACCTTGGAGAATACATCCAAATATTGGTGATAAGCCAGAGGGACTACCTTCAGTACAGTTTCAATCCCTTCTTGCTCTTCCTCCTCATCCCACTGCTTCTCCAGGGAGGCATGAAAAGATAAGGGAGGAAGGTCCATATCCCCTTGAAAGAGATGAAGTGAAGATATAGCAACATCTTCTCCAACATCTTTTATCTCTTTGAAGACTTCATCTCTTGATGGAAGTAATGACTGAGGGGGAATGATGGAAGGGATATGGACAGAAGGAGGAAGGGAAGGTGTCTTAAGTTCACCAACCAGAGTAACACTGTTGACATCAGTGGCTAAGTCATTACTAGTAGAAGAAGTAATACCACTAGAGTATTAGGTGATCAATCCATTTTTCCAATCAATAATGGGATTAAAATGGTAAAGAAAATCATAGCCCAATATTAGGTCTTCTCCCTTGGGTGAATCTATGATAAAGAAATCCCATTAAAAGCTTGGGAATAAAGGCAAGTGAACAACCCACTTGGTATAATAGGTGATGAACAGGGAAGTGGACTCATTAGAATACAGAATGAAAAGAGGAATCTTTTCAGGGAGCTCTTACATGGTCAATGAGTACTTGAGAACAAAATTCTTTGCAATAAAAGAGTTTGTAGCACCAGAATCAATGAGAATACTATAAAAAATCTCAGAGAGAGAAGAGAAAATAAGAAATTTCAAAGATTTCTTGACACTAGTATTCAGAGTGCACAATTGTGCTCTTGCAGGAAATAAGTGAGAACCATTGAGCACATCATGATTCCCACTGAGGCTTTTCCCTGCTTGCTAGGGAAGCCTTTTGATGAACCCTGCCTATTTTAAGGCCTCTTGAAGCATTTTTAAAATGGGTGCTTTCCACCACAATAGTTTCACAAGCCTTCTTTAATCCTCCTCTCCTTTTCAGAACCAATGAATTTGTTGTCCTTAGTGAGGAGAGAGGCATGAGGCTTGTCTTTGGACACTTGAAAATTCTTCCCCTTCTTATTCTTCCTGTGATAAGGCTTCTTTCATGATGAACTTTGAGGAGGCTTGGAGGAGTTGGCTCTGCTGATTGGAGGCTTCTTCTCTTTATGGCTACCCTTTTCCTTCTGCCTCTCATGGTACCTGGTATCCAATTTCATAGTGATCTCCATGAGTTCTTGAAGTTTATCAAAGTTTCCAGGGTGAGAAGCCAATTGGTCCAACAATCTTGATGCCAAGCCTCTTCTATACACATGAATATAGGCCCTTTCCCCCCAGTCTCCAATTCTTGACATTGAGCTTCTGAAATCTGCTATGTACAAGGAAACCTGACCACTTTCTTTCATCCTGAGATTGTCTAACTCTTGTTCAGCTTTCCTGACTTTATTGGGATCACCAAACAGAGTGAATAACTGAGTTTCAAATAACTGCCAGTTATTGAGGAGATAAGAAGGGTCTTCATTGGATATATTTGAGAGGTAAGGTTCAATCCATTTTCCAGCTCTACCAGTGAGAAAAGAAGTTTAGTACAAAACATTTTTCCTGTCAGAGAAGAACTTTGCTAGGTCATTATGGAAAATTAATTGACAAGATTGAATAAATCCTCTCAATTTATAAGCTTTAGTACCATCAAAGGAATCAGGTGGCTTCATTGATGGAGTCTTGAATGATGGGGCTTTTGAAGTGTCCCTTGGTGCAACTGCTTGAGTTAGTTGTCCCATGAATTGAGTCATCTGCTACATCATTTTGAGCAAATTTGGTTCAGCTTGAGAGACAAGAGGTTGATTATAATGGGCTAGATTTGGAGCTTCAGAAGCCTCAGGGGCACCTTCCAAGGAAGCTGCTACTTCAGTTTCTTCAGAATCCTCCTCCCCCTGATCTACTTCTAGGCCCTTGAGGAATGCTTGGAGAGCCACCCAACAAGCCAGAGAATGATCTTGATCTTCTTGACTTCACACCTCCTCTTCTGGAGGGTTCTGCTCCTTTGATTGGTGGTCCTCTGTCCAAATTTGCACTCAGTTGATGAACTGATTGTGTGCAGTCAAGAGGAGCCCTTTCTGTAGGAGTGAGAACAGCTTGATGTCTTTGAGATCTTGTATTCTTGGCTGGAGGGCTATGCTGAACTTGCATTATGGAAGAAAGAAAATTTGATGATACTTGAGAATGAAGCAAGGATTGACCAAATCAATTAAATGAGAATCTTGATGAATTTGAGAAATCAATCAATAGTCTTGAAGTGAATCAATATCAATAAATCTTGAAGAATGAAGATGAAAAAGTCAAATTCTTATGAATAATCAATTTCAATCAACAAGTAAAATCAAGTTAATTAATAATCAAATCAAATCAATCAAGTCAATTCAAAATCAAATCAATTATGTCTTGAGGAATTCAATCAATCTCTTCAGAAATCAATTCAATTTCTTGAAGAATAAACTTCAAATCAATCAATTAAATCAACCCTGAGTATAGGTAAGCTATCTTGAGGAATCAAATCAGGTCAATAAGTTAAATTAAATCAGAATCTTGAGGTAAAGTCAATTTCTTGAACAATAAATCAATCAATCACTAAATATTGAGAAATTTCAAAATCAACCAATGACAACCCCAATTAAATGAAACTCCTGAAACAATGAATCAATTAACCCCAATTCCAATCAATTAAACCTGATAAAGAACCTGAATTCAGACAAAAAACAAAAATAAAATTTGATGGAGAATTAAGAAGAAAATGAAATGGTAAGCAAAATTCAATAAATGAGAAAGAGAATCAATTTTCATTTGAATGAAATTAGTGAGATGAAAATTGATGAGAGAGAATGAAATCATAAAAATCATAAGATCATAAACTCATAATTGAGAATGAGAGAAATGAATAAGAATGAATGAAAGAAAAAAAGCAATTATGAGTTAATTAAAATAATGTCACAGGGGCTCTTCTAAATGAAGAGGGCCTGGCACTCAGTGAACAGGATTACTTATGGAGGGCTCAGAGTAAATACTCAATTTATAAGAGTAATGAGATAAGAGAAATAAATTCCTAGTCATAAAATCATAAGAGTTAAAAGATATGAGAGAAAACAAAAGCAACAATAAAGAGCCAACCACAAATAATCCTGCACCACTGTTTCAACCTGTTCAGAAAAGAGAAAAGGATTAATAAAGCATATGGCCACCAGGACTCTACTGAACAGGTGAGGGAAGGAAAAGACTAACTTAATAATTAATAAAATAATATTTCTTAATGATAAATAAAGTAATATTAAATAATAAATCCAATATTTTAATTAACTGGGGGAAAAACCCCCAGGTGGGTGAAAGGGGGCTGGTATAAGTGAAAAAGTGACAGCCTGGAGTTTGGGTGTTGAGAAACCATGATTGAATGATTGAAGAGCCTGTGTTTGAGATGTGAAACTGTATTGGTGTATCCAATACAGTTATTTGAATCAATACAGGTGTTTTCACCTGTATTGAGGGCAGGCCTGTATTTGGTGAATCCTGTATTTGGGTTCTGCCTGTATTGAGCTGTATTGAGGTTTGAAACTGTATTTGGTGAATATTCCATGAAACCCCTTGCTGATTAGGTGTTGGAAGATTTTCAATTAGTAACGAATGGTAATGCCCTGTCTGTCTCCATGGCTGTGACAGAGGAACTCTGAAGCTGGAATTTGGCAGGTCATGGGTTCACGCCACATCATGGACATACCCAAAATTGAGAATTTTGAAAAAAAATGAAATTCTAGAAGTTTTGAGAAGGTTTGGGAAAACTTAAGAAGATTGAGGAATTTTCAGGAAGGATACAGGTAATACAGGTCAATAAGGAATACAGAAGGTGATTCCTATATGTATTTTCAGAAAAATGTGAAGCCTAACCCACAAGTCAGCCCTCAAAGACCAGAAAACCATAATACAGTAAAATCAGGTGACTGATGAGTAATCAATTAAGTAATACATGGAGATAAGGGCTCCAGGGCCCAAACCTAAGATTTGGCTGTATTTCACAGCCACATTTGACAAATATGTCATGTGAATAGGTGAGATAAGAATTAATTGATCCAATTGGTCATAAATATGAAACATCATTTCAAAAAGTGAATTGAAGCAATCCGATTGGTGAGAAATCTAGACTGGTGTCACATCATGTCACGTTTCCCCTGCAAATCCAAAATTAAAGTTTGCACTGCTTTATACAGCCACCAGAGCCTGAAAAGCTCTAAGTGCCCTGTTTTTCCACCCCTATGGAGGGCCTCTCTCCCACTTCTTCCCTTTTCCCCATCTGGAAATTGTAAATTGAATTTATTTTTTCTGATACCTCTTCTAGGAGGTTATACTAGAAATTTATTTGATAAATCAAGCCTAGTAACTGAAGTTTGTTGGTGACATAGATCAAAAGAACCAATAGTGTGAAAAGAATTCAATTAATACCTTACTAGTAGGTAGACTAGTAGCCTATTTAATCAGGATCTTAAATCTTGAAGCTCATGAGCAAGGCATCACTGAATTTTAGTTTTTAAGCCTTAAAAGTAATTTTTAGAGATTTTGAAAAGAAAACCATCACCCAAAAGTAATTTTGTAGGATTTAAAATGAAACCTAATCATTTTCAATTAGTTTTGAAGTAGTTCTTGCTATAAACTTCCTCAAAGAGAACAACTTTGCCTGTTGTAAAAGAAAACTTTCACTGCCAGCCTGTGACTCAAAACCAGAGCACAAGCATGACAGCCAAAATACCATAAACCAATGGTATAGCCAAGATACCACCAAAACATGGATTTGACCCAAATAAGCTCAAAAGGTATCAAAAGAAAGAGTAAACTCACCTCTTTCTGAAAATATAAGTCCCATCACCATAGGACAAGAAATAAGAAAGTTATTCCTGCTCAAAGTTATTGCTGAGCATAAACCTTAATTTTCACCTCTCATCTAAAATCTAGAAGGAGAGGCTTAACCCCATAAAATGGGTACTCAAAATGAAGCTCTAAGCCAGGGCTATCCAATGGTACCAGCCAAACTGAGCTAGCACCAATATTACTGGATTAATGGTCAATTTCAGGCCAAATAAGGGTGAACAAAACATTCACCTCTCATCTAACTTCTACAGTTTTAGTGTGGGATACCTGAAGTGGGGTATTTTTGGAAAGAGCACAGTCAGGGCTATCTTATGGTGTCACCCATTTCCCCATAGCTCAACTAGAACAAAAGTTATGGGGCAAACAAGCTCAATGCAGCTTTTTGCCCAAAACACGCAAATGTACAAAAATCTTGTACATGGGATACCTTTGCCATATTTAATTATACCCATATCAAATGAGGTACCATTGTGTAGAGCACATACAGGGCTACACACTGAACCAATTTTGAGGTTGATATCTCAAGAATTGACAAAGTTATGGCTGTTTTAAGGTCAAAATCCCACCTGCTGTCATATACAGCCTTACCATGGGATAATATCCCATAACCATGAATATGAGGTGTCAAATAGACAAAGAAGCATGCTTTTACTTCAATACTGGGGTCCCATACAGTTTCTGTACAGCATTCTACACGTCATACACGTCCGAATCAGGCTGTGAGGTCCCCAGATGAAAATTTTCACCCTGTATTGGTGAAAACCGCCCAGATGTGGTTTCAAAACCACATCTGAGCCCAATACAGGTTATACAGATTTTTTGCAAACCACAAGCCAGTACTAGAAAGTGAAAAAATTTTCACTTCCTCTATGTGGAAAGGTCTAGTACCCTTTCCACCCCATTTCAGGATAAAAAGGAGGCTTTTCACTGCCAGAATAGCTCTCCTCATCCTGCTCTTGAATAACCTATGTAGTAAACTGTCAAAAACAGTTTTACTCTTGGTTAATAATCAGGTATACTCTTAAATTAAAAGTATTGTAGTCTTTATTATTGTAACCCAACAGGTAAATCTGCACCCAGGGCTTTCAACAGCGCTCACCACCACTATATCTCTATAGTAAAGCCCTTAATATCTTAATTTAATCATTTATTATCAACTTTAGTATCTTTTAAATCTATTTTTACCGTGTCACAGTCATAGTTAAAGCCTGTAAATACTTATATACACCTTTATCATAGACTCATCCTGACATTTTGGGGGCCTGGCTGTGTTTTAAACTTTTTTGGACCTTATAAGTAAGTTTTTTCTCTTATTTTCTATTTTCTGACAATTGTTTTACATTTTTTAGGCGTATTTTCTTTTAAAATATATATTTTTTATATATATTTTACATTATTTCTCATAATATAAGAGTATTTACCATGTGGTTAATACCCACTGGAACCTTTATTTTTGGCGTGTTTACATATAAAACACTTAAGCCATCAATAAGTCCTGTATTCTTGATTGAATAAGGACACCTCTTACTGAAAAACCATCAGTTGAGGCGTGGTTAAGTGTATTGTTAACTCAATTACACTTGTACAGAGCCACTTATTCAGATTACACTTGAAAACCACCAGTGTATCTGTGGGATACTGGCACACAAACAGTGTGACAGGGTACCAAAAGCTGTAATTCTGATGTGTAATTGTTGATTCAATTACACTGTCATTATACAGGGCATATTGTAGTAACATACAAGCCCAGAGGCCAATACCAGACGTGCTAAACCTGCATTCTTGAAAAGTCTTAACTGACATAAGCCCGCTTTTTCCTGCCTTGATTCAGTGGAAGAAAATTACATCCCACTTGAGACCCAGTCACAGGCCAACACACCAGTGACACCCTCAGAACCAGAGGGCAGCAAGGGCAAAGGAAAGAGGCACAGTGAAGGTCTCATTACAGCCAAAAGGTGGACACCCATAGCCACTCAGAGGAGTAGAAAACCACAAAACTCTGCTTCAATACAAGGTAAACCAACCTTAACCACTTGCACAGAAAGATTACAATTATTAACCCAGTTGTAACTTCCAAAGGCAAACTGCCCAAGTCAGCAGACAATAAATTTGTACAAGGCACAGTCAAAGGTAAATACCCTAAGAACATAAAGTTTTTGACTGCTTGAAAACACTGATATGTCCCCTGCATACCTCAGAGATCTTGGCTTCCAAAGGAACCAGCCAGTGGACAGAGAAGGATTGTCCAGAACCAGAAGACCAGGAAGAGGACACCTTGGACACAGTGGTGGATGGCAAAACAATGAGGGAGATAATATCAACCTTGCCATTTGCACTCCAATTCAACAGAGACCTCAAACCAGAGGACAGGAAGGATATGGATCAAGTTCTTCAGATCCACCAACGCCTCAAAGACCTATTTCAATGGAGCATGGACAACAAGAGGTTCAACCTAGCAACTCACTGGGCAGAACTTGGATCAAGTTGCCAGAAGATCTGTCTCAAAGAGATAGACTTCAAAGACCTTATGGTAATCACCAAAGGTTGGAATCCTACCAGGCAGCACAGACTCCTGGAGGCAAGGGCACAGAGGATTAGGGAGAATCAAGCCACTATCCAAGCAATAGAAAAACAATTAACCCAGACAGGGCCTACTCAGATTCCTTCAGGTTCACAAGGCGCAGGCCAAATCAGCTCTCCAGTGGCTTCACACCATTCAGAAACCAGCAGATCAGTGGCCAAGAGTCACCATTCTTCACAATTCCAGGAAGTTTCCAGGAGAAGACAAGGAAACAAGGGCAATAACAAAGCCTCCTTCAACCAGAGGAGGAAAGAGTCAGACCCCATGACCCAGAAGCTGTTAGATTTGGTAAAAGAAGTACACAAGAGCCAGAAGTAGTTGTAAGCCACTCTAGAATCAGTAGTCCTAGTAATAGAACATTACCCCCACTCAAGCTGAGAATAACATTGTCACATCTGAGAGTAACATCAACAGTGATACACTGTGGTTACAAATGTCCCAATATGCTGAACAATCTGCAAAGCAGTTTGCAGAAATTAAAGCTAGCCAAGAGAGGATGAGACAAACTCAAGCCTCCTTGGAACAAATAGTTAGGAATCTTCAAGAAGGATATGCTCAACTGAGCAAAGCCTCTGAAGAAACCAACAAAATACTGAATATAGTCTTTGAAGAACAACACCACAGCACAAGGGACAGGGAGTGTCTGGATCAAGACATTAACAAATTGTTTAATTCCTATCATAGCTTGAAGCCCCAACCACAAGGCCAAGCTATGGAGAATCCATATCAACCATATGACATCAAACCAGATGCCATGTTGTTGAATAAGGCAAGATCTCCATCACAATACCAGGATGAAGATGGCGTGTCTTATTCAGAGAAGGAAGCCTTGAAACAGCTTCCTGAGGCCTCAAACTGGCCCAAATTCTCTGGATCAGGAGAATATGATCATATGGAACTCATAGATTATATTGATGGACTCTTCATTGATGTACCAAGCATACCAGACTACTGGATTACTGCTAGATTGAATACTGCATTTAAAGGTCATACAAGTATATGGTACACAGAAATGAAAGAAATCCATGGCAGAAGAAACTGGCCATGGTGGAAGAGTCAAATCATCCAAAAGTACAGTAATGGAACTTGGATATGGCAAAAGACCATGTCATTTGAGAATGACAAATACTCTGTGGACAAAGATCCATATGAGTGGTGTCTTAGACAGTCTAAAAGACTTAAAGCCATTGATCCTCAGATGAACATCCAAATGAGGAATCACAAACTTCTGACACAACTGCCAGGAGAACTAGAACATGCAGTAAAATGCAGATGCAACCAAAATTGCACTCTAGATGACATTGCCAACACCTTACAAGACATAAGGAAAAGGACAAATATAGGGAAATTCACCCCATATAAGAGCAGTGGTTTCAAATAGAAACAACCTTTCAGGGTAGAGTTTAGTAACAAACACAAAGAAAAAGTGGCAGAAGTGGCAAAGAAGAGAAATTCTTGTCACAATTGTGGTTCAACAGACCACTATGCCAACAACTGTCCAAAGGCAAAGAAAAAAGTCTATGCCATAGAGAAAGTCCCTGAGGAAGAACCTCCAACAGAGGATTCTAATTCAGACTCTATGGGTGATGCCATCAGAGAACCATCTGAGGATGATCAAGACCCAAGAGAGGAATTTCTAGTGGAATACCAAGAAGAAACCCCACTGGAAATCCAGGACATACAGTTGGAAGCAGGAATTCCACAGGACACTGCTAACAAGAACTTGTGAAAACACACACAAGATGCACAAACATTCCTGGTTACACCAACCAAAGGAATGGCATATATACATGGGACAGCTACAAAAATGACTGTTTGTATTGACAATGCGCAGCATCCACTGATCATTGATAGTGGAGCACACTGCTCCATAGTGACCAGAAACTATCTGGATACTCACTTCCCAAACTGGGAAAAACAGCTCTTGCCCACTAAGGCAAAGAACTTTAAAAGTGCATCAGGGAAGATGACTTCAATTGGGACAATTATCAAAGAGATAATTATACCCCACGGGAAGGGTAATATCAGACTCAACCCAGAGTTTGTAGTGCTTGATGATTCCCACATCCAAGGATTTTTACTGGCAACAGATTACCAGAGGATGTATGGCATAGACATTTACAACAGTAAAAATAGGCATATCACCATTGGTACTAACAAGGAGAAGAAATTTTCACTTGACATATACCAGATATCTTCTCAAGATCCACTAGAAGAACTTCTGAAGGAATTCAGAGAGGGACAGTTTAGCACTACCCTCACCAGTAAACAAAAACTAAGTTTACTGAAGATGCTGAGAAAGAACAGACCAGCATTTGCCATTGGTGAAGAACCATTAGGCAAGATCAAAGGCCATGATATAGAACTATATCTGGATGTGGAAAGGCCTTATTCACCCATGCTGAGGAGACCTCCTTATCCAGCAAACCTGGAAACCAGGAAAGAAATTGAGAAACATATCAATGAACTCCTGGATATGGATGTCATCAGGAAGATTGGACATAATGAAATAGTGGAAATTACCACCCCTCCCCTGATCACTTGGCATGATGGAAAGTCTAGATTGTGTGGAGATTTCAGAGCCCTGAATAACTACACAAAAGCAGACAGGTACCCTATACCAAGGATACCCCATGCCTTAGATAAACTGGCCAAGGCCAGATATATAGCCAAAATGGATTGTATGAAAGGTTTCCACCAAAATGGAGTTAAACCAAACTCCATGAAGTTACTTGGGATGATATGCCATATGGGTATATATGAGTACACCAGGATGCCATTTGGCATCAAGAATGCACCAGCCCACTTCCAAAGGATGATGGACACCATACTTCAAGAAGAAATAATGGAAGGCTGGATGGTAGTATATATTGATGATATCATTATATACTCAGAGACATGGGAAGACCATGTACAATACATAGACAGAGTTCTAAGTAAATGTATACCCATTAATCTGAAAATTTCACTCAAAAAGTGTAATTTTGGCCAACAAGAGCTACTAGCTCTAGGACATAAAGTCTCAGGTCTTAGTCTGGCAATTGACCAGAACAAAGTAGCAGCAGTACTGCAAAAGCCAGTACCAAAAAACATCACAGAGATGCAATCTTTCCTTGGGTTTGCTAGCTACTATAGAAACCACATCAAACGTTTTGCCCACATAACTAGTAGTTTATACAAGTTATGTTCAAAGGATGTAGTTTCTGAAATAACCAAGGAAAGAAGGGATGCATATGAGAGGATCAAATATGAACTCACTAATGCACCTGTGCTCATCTTACCTGACTTTGAACTACCATTCAAGTTATATATAGATGCAGCATGCAGTCAAGGCCTAGGAGCAGCCCTTCACCAAAGACAAATTGTGGATGGTTAACCAAGAGAAGGAGTAATTTGCTACATCTCAAGGCAGCTGAAAGATTCAGAAGCCAGGTATGGGGCCACCCAGACTGAATGTCTATGTCTAGTCTGGGCTCTAGAAAAACTCCATTATTATTTGGAGGGTGCAGTATTTGAAGTCTACACAGACTGCAAAGCCTTGAAGTCTTTACTAAACATGAAGACTACAAATAGACATGTGCTGAGATGGCAAATAGCCATCCAGGAGTATAGAGGGAACATGACCATCATATACAAAGAAGGTAAAAGCCATACCAACGCAGATGGCCTCAGTAGATGGCCACTGGACTATGTCAAAAGCAATCCAGCTTATGACCCAGAAGTTGCAGCAAAAATCCCTATCCATTTCATGGAAATAGATAGGAAGAAAAACTTCAGATTATCTGAATGGGCACCAGAAAGTGGTACCCTTGACAGTGGAAACACTGACTCAGAAGGGACAGAAACTCCCATACTGGGAATAAGTTCCTCAGAACTGCGCAATGAATTCTTCAGTGCAGTACAGAAGTCTTATGCCAAACCCAAACAGTGTAGCATACTACTCCAACTCCTTCAACAAAAGTACAGGAGCCCAGAACTGGAAACCCAGCTGGAATAACCCTGGTTGAGGGCCTATAAGGACAATAAGTTTTTTCTTATAGATGGCCTGCTCTACCACAGAGAAAAGCACACAAGTGCACTCACAGTGGTAGACAGAGACCACATATCATTGATCCTACAAGAATGCCATGACTGCCCCTATATGGGACACATGAGTGAGGACAGGACCAAAGAGAGGGTAGCAAGCACAGCTTGGTGGCCCAAGTGGGAACAAGAGTTGAGTGAATACATCAACACTTGTGAAAGATGCCAAAAGGCAAATAGGAAACATGGGAAGAAGTATGGGTTGCTTCAACACATAGAAGAACCGAAACACCCATGGGAAACCATCAACATGGACTGGGTAACAGGACTTGTCCCAGGGGGCGAAGAAAACTATAATGCCTGTTTGATCATAGTTGATAGGTTTAGCAAGAGCATGAGGTGTCTACCATGCCATAAAGAAGACACAGCCATGGATACTGCTCTGTTGTTTTGGAATAACATCATATCTACCTGTGAAGTCCCTAAGATCATCATTAGTGATAGGGACCCAAAATTCACATCTGAATTTTGGACTAACTTATATGACATGCTTGGTACCAAAATTGCTTTTTCCACAGCTTACCATCCACAAACAGATGGCCTAGCTGAGAGGATGATCCAAACAATGGAGGACATCCTCAGAAGATTTTGTGCCTATGGCATGGAATACAAGGACCATGAGGGATACACCCATGATTGGGTTACCCTCTTACCAGAAGTCCAACTGGCTTATAATACAAGCCAGAACTCCACCACAGGTAAAACACCTGCACTGGTGGAGCAAGGGTGGAACCCCCTATTGCCTGTGGATCACTTGAAGAAAAATCTCCTGACTATCCACCCCACAGCCAAAGACTTCCATGATATGTGGAAGAGGGCCTGTGACACAGCTGCCAAATGCATAGCTGAGGCAAAAGAATACAATAAGCAGAGGTGGGAAAAATCACATATGGAACCTGACTTCAAGGAAGGGGACCAGGTGCTAGTGTCTACACTGAACTTCAACAATCTCAAAGGACCTAAAAAGATGAGAGACTCATTTGTAGGACCTTTTACTATCATTAAGTTGATAGGAAAAAATGCAGTGGAAGTCAAACTCACTGAGGAGTTTTCAAGGAAACATCCAGTCTTTCCAGTGAGTTTGGTCAAACCATACTTCCAGACAGAGGATGAAAAATTCCCCTCAAGTAGAAAGAACCCCACACCACAAGAGATAGTGAAAGTGGAAGACTCCTCTGGACCTGTGAGTAAGATCATCAGGGCCAGGAAGATCAGACTGAATGGGAAGGATCAAAGACAATACCTAGTCAGCTTCAAGAACCAGACAGCAGATTAAGACAAATGGTTGGCAGAGGATGCCATACCAGATGGGAACCTTCATTTAAGGAGATTCAGAGACTCTAGGAGGACTGAGCAGTTTCATCAATGATGAGCCTTTTTAGAGGGAGGGTATGTCAGCCTGTGACTCAAAACCAGAGCACAAGCATGACAGCCAAAATACCATAAACCAATGGTATAGCCAACATACCACCAAAACATGGAGCTGAGCCAAATAAGCTCAAAAGGTATCAAAATAAAGAGGAAACTCACCTCTTTCTGAAAATATAAGTCCCATCACCATAGGACAAGAAATAAGAAAGTTATTCCTGCTCAAAGTTATTGCTGAGCATAAACCTTAATTTTCACCTCTCATCTAAAATCTAGAAGGAGAGGCTTAACCCCATCAAATGGGTACTCAAAGTGAAGCTCTAAGCCAGGGATATCCAATGGTACCAGCCAAACTGAGCTAGCACCAATATTACTGGAGTAATGGTCAATTTCAGGCCAAATAAGGGTGAACAAAACATTCACCTCTCATCTAACTTCTACAGTTTTAGTGTGGGATACCTGAAGTGGGGTATTTTTGAAAGAGTAGAATCAGGGCTATCTGATGGTGTCATCCATTTCCCCATAGCTCAACTAGAACAAAAGGTATGGGGCAAACAAGCTCAATACAGCTTTTTGCCCAAAACACACAAATGTACAAAAATCTTGTACATGGGATAACTTTGCCATATATAATGATACCCATATCAAATGAGGTACCATTGTGTAGAGCACATACAGGGATACACACTGAACCAGTTTTGAGGTTGATATCTCAAGAATTGACAAAGCTATGGCTGTTTTAAGGTCAAAATCCCACCTGCTGTCATATACAGCCTTACCATGGGATAATATCCCATAACCATGAATATGAGGTGTCAAATAGATGAATAAGCATGTTTTTTACTTCAATACCTCATATTTCAGTCAATACTGGGGTCCCATACAGTTTCTGTACAGCATTCTACACGTCATACACATCCGAATCAGGCTGTGAGGTCCCCAGATGAAAAATTTCACCCTGTATTGGTGAAAACCGCCCAGATGTGGTTTCAAAACCACATCTGAGCCCAATACAGGTTATACAGGCTGTTTGCAAACCACAAGCCAGTACTAGAAAGTGAAAAAATTTTCACTTCCTCTATGTGGAAAGGTCTAGTACCCTTTCCACCCCATTTCAGGATAAAAAGGAGGCTTTTCACTGCCAGAATAGCTCTCCTCATCCTGCTCTTGAATAACCTATGTAGTAAACTGTCAAAAACAGTTTTACTCTTGGTTAATAATCAGGTATACTCTTAAATTAAAAGTATTGTAGTCTTTATTATTGTAACCCCACAGGTAAAGCTGCACCCAGGGCTTTCAACAGCGCTCACCACCACTATATCTCTATAGTAAAGCCCTTAATATCTTAATTTAATCATTTATTATCAACTTTATTATCTTTTAAAGCTATTTTTACCGTGTCACAGTCATAGTTAGAGCCTGTAAATACTTATATACGCCTTTATCATAGACTCATCCTGACATTCACAAATGGAGCAATTTTACTACTTTTAAAATAAAGGTGGATTTTTATTTATGGGTAATTCCTAATGAGTTATCATCAAGGAACAGAAAGGAACAAAATTAAATTAAATACTTTAGCTTTTAGTTCAAATTAATATTGCAGCTATCACAATTAGCTTGTATTATTATCAACAACCCAGAAGAAATTATGTAATTGATTATTACAACAGAACACCAAACATAACATTTAATTACCCATATTATACTATATTATTAACAATTATTGGAGTATTAGCCTATCCATCAAATCACAAATGGCTTAAAATATTTTTTTATTCTTTTTAAGTTTATTATTTCAGAGAATTGAGGATTTTTTTTATTTTAGCTATTAGTTTCTCTATTTGCTCAAGAATTATCAATAAATGAAGATTTTGTGGTTTTTTATTATAAAATAGTGTTTACGTTTTATTATTATATTATTTTATATATTTTTGTACAATTATTTGGTGGAATACACTTAGCCTGATGAAAGTTTTAAAAACAATTTATTTGTTAAGGTTTTAAATAACCATTGTTTTGAGTAGAGCAAATTCTTATTAGAGATTTTTGAGTACAATATTTCTTGATCCAGCCACTATCAATAATAAAATTTATTTTGTGAACTCATTAAAAATAACTTAGCATATTAGGAAGGACAGTCTATATTTTTCTAGCACACAAGCAGAGAAAAGGCTATAAGTCCCAGACAGCAATTCAAAACTGTTTACTTTGAATTTCCCCTTACAGGTACTGCCTCATTTTATCCCACACGCAGAGGAGTTCCCACAATTGTAATTCATAATCTTCATTTTTCAAATTCACAAGATGTTACAGAACTTCTGTTAGTAGATAAAAAATTGATTCTCACAAGGATGTAATATTTGTGTATAAAACTCTTGATAATAGTACTATTGATCAAGAGTACTATTACTGTTCTTATAAAATATAAGAAATAAATTTATTGTAGCCAAAAACAAATGAATAATTTCTTAAATATTTCTTTTGGTTGTTATAAACCATTAATTATCATAAAATTAAGCAGTAATTGTCTACTACAATCAATTATAGGAATATTTAATAATAAAAACTCTTATGAAAAAAATATAGAATTATTTTAATTGATAATTATATTTTTCAATGATAATTATAATGAGCTCTTGAATAAAACTAGAGATCTTATAGAAAAATAATGAAGAATTTAACAAAACACTCACTAATACTCCAAAAACACCTGGAAAATAATTAGCAGAGTGATTTGGAAGATTATTTGTAGATTCAAAGGATCAATAATATATCTATAATAGTAATACAGCAATTTATAGTTACATACTATTGATAATAGTATAATTCTTTGATTCCATATTTTTATTGTTGGTTTGGAAATATAAAAATACTTAAGATAGATTCTAACTAATACTTACTTGTTGGTCTTAATGATAAGATGATTTTGGAAGAAACAGCAAGAGTATGCTTCTTTTAAGTCTAAAAAATCTCACAGAGACATTCCTTGGAGAAAACTGAAAGAACATTGAGTGAAGAACCATTCAACTTAATTGGTTTACTGATTACATCACTCATAGTAATGTAAGATTATCATAATTACTTAATCAAGTCAGTTTACATGACCAACAACCTATTTATGGTTAAGAAATAAAGAATTAAAAACTGTAATTCTTCTTTTAGTTCAAAATAATTTTTTTTCTAAAAATTTATCAATTTCATTGGAAATTTCATCATAGGTTGTATTTTCTGTGAGTTTTTTAAGGTTTAGTGTTTCACATGAAATCATCAAATATGGAAATTAAGTACAACCTTTAACAAGAATTATGAATTAATAATTCTTTTGGCTTTAGTGTTTATTATCCCTTTCTCTGTTGGTCCTGAAAGTTTCAGAAGGATTAATAAAGAATTGTATTTTTAATGAATTTTTGAGACTTTACCTCATTTTCTACATGACATATAGAAATAGCATAGAGATAACCAGTTTCCAAGAGGTAATCTCATGAATAGTAGTCCTAAAAAAATTTATTTCCTCTTTTGGGTTGATCCATGGAAAAATTATTAATAATGGACTTGTTTACAAGAGTCAGAGTTACTCATTACCTTCTTTTCATCTTGAAGTAGCAGCTTATTTGCTATTTTCTCATGATTTAATGGGATATTGACTTGGTAAAAAGGTTCCCAAAAGGCTTTAATGTACCTGGTGTGCCATTATCAGCAATGAATCCAAGGTTTGGAGATTTCTATGCCTCATAGTTTTCAGAAGTTGAGTACCCTGGCTCTTTTTGATGTCTTTTGTCCCCCTTAGCTATTTTCACATGAAAAGTAGTAATTCAGGCTTCAAGACTGATATCCAATATGGTGCACCAAAACTGTATGTAAGAATACAGTAATTTTAAGTTAAAAAACATTAATAACGCTATCATTAGTGTATATGTAATATTTGATTTCTCACATTCCCATTATTTTGGTGTGAAATTGAGAAAAACAAAAATTGTCACAACTCTTTTATGTGGTATTGATGATGCAGTAGAGTATCTATCTTAATTTACTGTTTATAATTCAGGACTTCTGATCTTTTTTGTAGAATAATTAGTGTTAGTTAAAATAGTTTTCTGAGAAAGAAAAATATTTCCTTTATCTTCCTATTGAAGAGGTGATTGTAGAACCTTTATGGATCTCTTGAATTATTTCTTGTGATAGCTGAAGATAAAAATTTCCCAAAATTACTGATGGGGAGGTATTTAGAAGGATGGGAAATGGCTCTTATTAAATTACTGATCAATGCAAGCATCAATTGAAAGAAATGAATATTGGAGAAAAAATACTAAATATAGATTCCAGTAAATAAAATAAAATAAATGGAGGTAAAGATAAATTCTTTCCAAAAAAGATTATATTCTTTTTTCAAATAATGAGAGTATATCTTGAATAATGATGGAAATGGAAATCTTCTTAAGCTATATTATTTGAGCTTAGAATATGATCCCTTGAAGGAGAGGTATCTTGTCACTTTGTTTTAAATCTTACTCTAGATAAACTCATAGAAAAATTCAAAGAAATGAGTCTGCTATTAATCAGTCAGTTTCAAGGACTAACAAATATGGACTTAGGTCTTGAAAAAGAGCTATAAATTTATAGAGATAAGGTCCACAATAGAATGAATCAAGGTCTATTTATAGTACATACCAGGTAAAATAAGTTTCAAGATTATTGGACAGAAGGTAAGGGTACTGAAAAAATGAGAACTTATAAAAACTCTAAAGTTAATTATTAAACACTCCCTGAAGGAGGCCTCAATGGCAAATATAAGAATCAGAGTAACAGATAGCTCCAGGAAAGCTTAAAATACGATATAAGATTGAAACATATGCCGATATAATTAGAGCTGAACTTGAAGAAGCTGGGCAGATATTGTCAAGCGGTACGAATTTTATTTGCTTCTGTGGGTTTATGAAATGGGAAAATCTTTAGAAGTAGGAATACTTGGTATGAGAGTATTGAAAAATATCTTTAATTTTTTTTTAAAAAAGATTGGAAACACACAGAAAGACATACATTCACGGATAAATTCAAAAATCTACAGCTCCTTTAGTAAAACTTCTATATGTTGGGCTTGATTGTCATTATATTATTAATTTAGGGTTATTCATCGCACCTAAATTAAAAGATGACTTTTTGGATAGCTAGAAATCTTTCATATTCTACTTTTTTTATTAAGATATAATCACTTCCTGATTTAATTGAAAAAATAAACATACCAAAACTAAAAAGCCCAAGGTATAATTCACATCATCCAAAAGAAGCCAGGCTGTTGCAAAAGTGAACCAATGAACAAGGGATGCTTTATTTGAAGCTCTGTAATACTCCAAAAAACACCTTCATTGATAGCGTGTGATTTTTTAAGTATGAAATCTATTATAAACATTGCTTAAAATAAAAAGAAATTTGAGTTATTACATAAAAAGATGTTTCAAACTAACTATGTATGGCCTCTTAGCACTTGGGCTAAAGCGCAGCAGGCGTATTTATAATTCTAAGAAAGTAAAACCAAAATTTGTCTAAAAAATCAGGAGCTGCAAGCAAAGGAGCAGCGTTGAGCTTACTTTGGAAGGTGGAAGTTCTTGATAGGATGTTTCTGAAGCCCTGACTGTGAGAAAACAGCCCTTGAAAGCCGTTTTCATGATGGATGGTTGTGTTTGGTATGAGTCCAAGTTTTGCTCAATGAATCACCACCGCCAGAGAAACTGAAAGACTTCCTTGGATGTCATAGTTTTCAAAGCAAAAAAAGCATACCACTGGCCAGTCTAGCCAGAGATGTTGGTACCCTTTGAGGCTAAGTCAATTCATCCAATCCATCCAATCTTTGCTGGTTGGTTCTATGGGTTTGGCAGGTGCCAGTCCGCTCGCTAGCGCAGCAGGCTCTTATTAGGGCTATATGATATATATCACGTCTGGCTGATCAAGCTCTACCCCCCTTGGTTTCAGGCTATTGTTCGTCGCAAGCCAACGCTACTTTTTCTGATGAGGCCATGCCATATCTTCTCCGTTGGCTCTCCTTTTCTTTCGAGAATGGCGTCTTGGACGCCCATCCCGCACAAGATCACGTCTAGAAGTTTGAGCTCGATGCACATTTTCGATCGTCAGGCGAAGTTGAAACAGAAGGCTCGAGTCATCGAGACGGATACGGAGAAAAGTCGACTGACTGATTACCTTCGCCAAGAAGTTGCTTGCGCGCTGGTTGATCGTCTGGTTGATATTAGGCGCAAGTTTTCGGAGGTCGTCGAGTTCGGTGCTGGGGCTGGCTCCTTGGTGAAGGAGTTGACAGAATACGGGTTGGATAGAATTATTTTGACGGACAGTTCGAGTGAGCTACATCTATCTATCTGACCTGCCTATCGAATTGATTTGAGAGATAATTTGTTTTTATATTTTGTCTGAATTATCGTAGAGGAGATGCTATGGAGGGATCATGCACTCGACCCCCCTGGAGGTAATACTTCTACTCAGAGATTGTCGACCAACCTCGAATCTTACCACTACCTTTTGTCAAAGAAACTCTTTAGTCGCAATCGATCGGGTCGTGATGGATGAGGAGTCAGTAAGATTTGAGCCTTCGTCACAGGATTGCATCATGTCGTGCTTGTCGCTACACTGGGTAAACGATCTACCTGGTTAGTGGCTTAAACTCAAACAGCATAGGGAAATGAAAAAAATTAATGAAGTTCATATAATATTTAAGGCACATTGACCCAAATAAACCATAGTCTCAAACCAGATGGCGTTTTTATTGGTGCTATACTAGGGGGAGATACCTTGTTTGAACTAAGGTCAGCTTCCTTGCTCCCACTATACAGTCATCTTTTGCCAGAGAAGTTAACTCGAGTTTAATTTTTGGTTCAACTTGATAGAACATCGCTTCAGCTAGCAGAGCAGGAGCGGCAAGGTGGAATTTCGCCGCACATATCACCTATGACAGGTTGCTTCTCTTCTCTTGTTGCTATTTTTCAAATTTCATTTGACAAGCTTTGCTTAATGCCCTCATTAGATTCTAGGTCAATGTCATCATTGATTAATCGCGCCGGGTTCTCAATTCCTACCATCGACAATGACGAACTTACAGTGCGATATCCAAGTATGTTTGAGCTTATGGACGATCTAAAATTCATGGGAGAGAGTAATGCCATTATTAACCGGTTCGTTTTATGCTCCGCACTTAATATAAGTTTATCTTACCAGCTAACTCGACTTTGGAGCAGCCCAACCTATCTTCGAAGAGATACTCTTTTAGCCGCTTCTTCCATTTATAAAAGTATGCGGTTTCTCTTACAAAATTGGCTGAGCCCTCTGGTGCAATGTATTAATTTCCCTCGTTTCCTGAACCATTAATGCACAATTTATCAGGCATGTATGGCTCGCCAACTGAACCCGGTATTCCTGCCACATTTCAAATAATTTACTTTATTGGTTGGAAAGCCGACTCCAGCCAGCCCAAACCTATGGAAAGAGGCAGTGCTCAACACAGCCTGAAAGAACTTGGCACCACGAGCGATCTTTGACTCATAGCGACTCAGACCTAGGTATCATGGAGTCGCCAAAAGTCAGCTCAAAGAGGGGCAAGTCATGAGAATGGGCTCAGTATAACAGTGCTACAGCAGGTCTCTAAGCCTAAAAACTAGCGCTGACTAATAACGCCGGCTTCGCAATTCTCTCCTATGGCCAAATTTCATTCGCAATCACAGATTTTCTTGTCCTAAGTCTAAATCAAATAAATTCAAGTTCTTATGATACCTTTCAGATGAAGCAAAAGGCCTGTGCCGCCAGTCAAGTAATGCTGTTTTGGTAGCCTCACATTGCCCATTAGCAATTTTGACCTGAATTTGCATAGCTTGAAGTTTGATATTGAGAGCTCGATGAAGCTCGAAAACACCAAAAAATTTGCTGGCGGCTACATTGCATTTATAGTAAGCAATCCAATATTTTGTAACATATGTGGGTGTTCTAGCCTAAAAAAACAATGGTGGGTAAAATGCTCCTACCTAAAGCTACGTCTTTTTGTTAGTGCAACAGTTACGAATTTCAATCATATGTTTGGAAGCTGCTTTTCCTTGTATGAATGAAACCTTGGGCTCATCTAAGCCTTTTATAACAAAAAGGATGCAAACCAATGTGAGCGTGCTGATATTTTGTTTTTTGGCAAACGAAAACTGAATTAGATTGCACCAATGTTGGCTTATTGGTTAGTTCCGACCAACTGCTAAAGCTACACGAGGTATAACATACTGTATCTGGCATTAAGTATGGTTTGCTCAAGTATTTACCAAATAAATTTAACCAATTAATTAGTTTTAATGATATTGCTCTGAGATTACTCATACATGACAAGCTGCTCTGAGCCTTAGTCTTTGTAGTTGTCGGGCCCCCATCAGATCATTGTATCTTTCCTTCCTCTTCAGAGATTTGGAAGAAAAAATTAATGCTTTCCTCTCCTTGCTTGTTTCAAAGGTCTGGTGAGTTTCGCGAGCCTTTGTTTCTATCATTACTTGAATCAATTTAGAATGATGATTGAGTTTTTTATGGTATATTCTAGATTTGGAAGCAAATGGAAACAGGTTAATTGAGCTATTTTTTATCAAATTGATTACATTTCTATATACCTCATGAATAACGTCTGTTTCCTAATGTATTCATTTACAACCATGTTCGCTAAATAGTGAAAGAAACAGTCATCTAAAAGTGCAGATAATGTATGTCTTCCCTTTGAATCAAATATCTTTAAGGATTCCTAAAATTATGATCCTAGTCCTTCAAAGGATCACAGTTTAGGACCTGAATGGAAAGGATAAGGAAATTATTCAAGTGATGAAGAACATGATATTTATGATGATGTGGCAGATAGGTGGGGGAACTTACATCATATGTGCCAAAAATAATTTGTTTAAAGTTATATACTTCTTTTGAGGTTAATTCATAGAATTTCTTTAATAAGTGAAAGATTTCTCTTAGAATAACTCAATTTCTTGAGCTATCAGAAACTGATAGTTGATTGAGAAAATATATGAGCTAAAGATAGTTTTTTAAATACATATATAAATGAAGATTGTAAGTAAGCTTTCATAATCTGCCTTTATTTCAATTTTACAGCAACAACATGCATAATTTGATGTGGAACATGAGTCAGTTTGAATTTTTGGCTTTGAAAAGAAAAAAATCAAATATCAACTCAAAATACAAGATATTCTGTGTTAAGCTCAACCCTTTTGGGTGATAAAGGACCATATCAGATTGATGAAAATATTGACATTTATTATGCTAAGCAAGAGAAAGAGAATTTAAAAAATATCTTCAAGGGCCTTACAAAAACTTGAGTTCTGTTTCAAAATTTCAAGACTCAAAGAATCTGAAAAGCTTAGGAAAGTTTTTTTTCCAAATTTATCACGGAAAATCTTTATATATGGTATTGAAACCATTTCAGAGAATACTGATATAAGATATTTTGTTTTATAGTAGACTATAAAGTATTCAAGTCACAATAGCCTCTAAATTTCAATCTAGCAGAGTATAACCTGATATGGCCTAATTTGTGTTAAGATTATGTTTTTGCTTAGATTGAAAAATTTCACCATATTCTTAGAAGATTTACTACATTTTTTTATATAATTCAAATATGATTCACTCAGATTACTCTTTTTTTCAATTTTTCATATTAATTACTGGAGCAAAGAGCTATAGTGTTATTATATAGCCTTATCAGATAAAATCTTCAAAAAATTCGTTGCAATGAGAAATATAATCTAAAAAGGTTTTAATTAATCAACATTGAATTTCCCAAGAATGGGTTTGCAACAAATCTGCTTGAAGCTCCTTCACATTCCAGACAAAGAAGACTTGAATTGAATCCAGACAGTATCTTACAAGAAATACTATACATTAGATATAAATGTATCAGAACCTCTAGAACCATGTATAAGGAGAATTAATTAGATAAACCAAACTGAAAAGAGTATTTAGAAGTGGGAGTTTGATTTATATTGAATCTAATTCTGATTTCATGAAATATGATAGATTATATTCAAACAAATTTTATCATTAATCATTCTGGTGATACTATTATGTTTTTTATGATAGCTTCAATCATTCAAAATATTCTCTAACAGATGAGGTTTATTGAGGTGAATTTATGAATGGACAGAAAAACACATGAAATCTAAAATCGTGAGTAAATGACCAATGTTTTTACTAGGAGTAATTCCAGCTTTGCTGTGGTATTCCATACCATTTATGAATTCAACACCTCAGAATTACCCCTGAAAACAATTTTTGGCCAAAAAATCATATATTCTTAACCATAGCTAGCAGAAACAGTAAGATTTTAAGTCCAATGAGCCCCACATTTGAGATTACATAGACAGAATCTTCCCCAAAGGTGGATTATTGTCACAAATAAGACATAAATCTGATGAATATGCTCAACATTTTTGTTAAATTTAATGCAGAATTAAAACAAGCAATAATACCATTCCTCAGAAACTCTCAGAAAACAAAATAAAAAACCCCTAAAAAGGCATATATACCTTTTAAATCACAATTTAAAAGTAGTAAACCTCATATTATAAGAAAATCATTCATCAAAAGTGAGAGTACCCCAAAATCATATGTTGAAATTACAACATATTGCATATATGAAGGACCCAGCCACAATCAACTGATAATGAAAATAAGTAGGTACTTTACATATTTATATTCAATAGATTTAAATTTCATATAAAAAGAACTTCCAACTTACACAATAAATTACACCCCTTTATCAAGTTTTCATCTACTTAAATACACAGCCACTCTAGCTCCTGTAAGAAAAAGAATCATACAAATAATCAAGGACTAATTGAAATTTGATTTAACAAAATGAAGAAACTCAAGGAGTCTTGTAAAAGCACATAGGTTTTTAGTAAAAACACATAGGCTCTCATAGGATATCACCAAAGAATTGTGTTTTTACCAATTTATGGCCAAAACCCATAATTTAATGGTAAACCCATTTATTTAGGCCATTTTTGTTAAAAAAAGCCATAAACATTTTTCTTGTACTTATCTCAATTATTTTCTCTTGATTTTGAGGTGGCTTCTATATTACTCTAATTTTTTTAGTAATTTTTAGATGACCAATTTTTAAAAATGGAAAAAATTAATACAAAAATTTGTAAAAAATATTTGAATTATGGATTTGGCTACTTCTTCTTTAAAGAAATGTGAGCTTCTTGAGAGCTGTTGAGAATATTTTATTGATATTTGAAAAAGAAACTGAAAGTAAAAGATTAATACCAAAAAGGGGGTTTTTAGATTAATCTTTTACCCTCAAATTGTTTTAAAAATTAGGGAAGAATTCTCATCAGCTCCCAATAAGCTCATGTTTATTTAAAAGAAAGTTGCCAAATCCATGAGTGGAATCTTTTATTCTTAATTTTTGAATGTTTTTTCTAATTTTTAAAATTTGGTCAGTTTTTAACATAAATGTTAAAAAACTACTGAAGGAAATGAGAGTAATATAGGAGCCAAAAAAAACAAAATAAAGGTTTAAATAACATTAAAAAACTCTTTTTGAGAGGTATTTTGTTGAAAAATGGCCAATTTACATCATTTTACCAGGATATTAAGTGTTTTTACTAAAGCCATAACTGCTTTTACCAGCACCCAAATCAAATTAAAGAAAATTAAAATCCTTTGGAAAGGTTTACAAATCTAAAATCATATCAGCTCACCCTGTGATATAAAATATCAAAGAAGGGGCTGTTACAAAGCTACTTCAATATCCTTCTCACCTGGAACAATAAATAAAAAAGATCTGATAAGGTTTCTCCAAGGCTTTCAATGTGTCAGAATAGAGAAGTAACTTTCACAATATGTGTAAGGTGTTGATAGAAAAATTTGGATTAAAAATCAAGTATTTTCCTGTGCTTAGAATCTGTATAAGGTACAATTCAATTAAAAAAAGGAATATTTAAGAGTTTTAAGAGAAAACATTCCAAATTTATTGTTTTTAATTTTGTTAGTATAAAAAAATAATATTATAAAGATTTATTGCTTTACCAACAATAAAAATTTGTCCAAAAATACTCCAAAAGGAATATTTAAGGCTATAAAAGAAATTTCTTTAAGAGAAATTTAAATTGGAATTAATTGAGCAAATAACTGCAGGAAATTGATATATGAATTTTTTTAAAGAATATTATTAAAGGGAAAACACACCCCAAAGTGACCAGAGTGAAAATGGAAACAAAGTGACAAAGTCAATAGTGATTAAAGATGCTTTACTTCACTTATGTGGTGGTTCAGGGTAAAAATGATTATAAGAGCTACAAAAAATGATTATAATGATTTTTTCACATGTTTAATTGGTTTAAAATTATATAAAAGTGGTGGTTGGAATATTTTATTGATTGGTTTAACTGTGTTTAAACTAAGTATAAAAGGAAAATATTCTAACATGAAGAAAAAAGTGGGGCAAAGAAGACATTATTTTATAGCCACCAATTTTCTTACTCCAAAAGTAAAGTTTACTCTTTTCCATCATGAGAAGAACTCTGACCACAGAAAAGGAAATTTTGGCATCATTGAGCCCTGGTTTGGACCAAAAAAGGGCTGTTTTTAGCCATTTTAGACCATTAAATCAGCCATTGGAATGTGTGTAATAGACTTGAAAACCCATGAAAACTGTCTATACTAAGATTTCTTTAAGATAATGGTAGTTTTACCCCCTTGGCAACAGTTGTAACTGCCCTGGTTGGTATCAAAACCTCATCATCAATTGAGTCACAGAACCTGTGACTCAATTATAGGCCAAAAGTGATGAACTTTTGTGTTAATTTTTACATCCCATGCCTGTCAACAAGGAATTTGGGAGAGTCTGGAAACCTTGGAGCCAAGATTCCTTTTGCCCCCCAGAATTAATCTTTCCAATTTATCTCTTCTTTAATTCATCAACATGTATTATACTTGTAATTTACATATCTAATTCAATTGAGTTTTTACAGTAAAAAGCTTTAATAATTTATATTTCATATGTAAATCGAAGTTCACTTATGTAATACATGTGCACATTTTGACATTTCAATTTGAAATTCTTCAATTGCTCATAACTTGTAAGCTACACAAGACACCTCAATTTTAACACAACATGTGGTGTGAATTAAGTTAGGGTTTTTAGTATCTTCAGATTTTCATACAGAAAATACTAAAAAACTTAATTTAAGCTGATTTAGACTTGAGTTACAGAGTTTTCACTCAGAGGTCACCCCACCAAATCTTTTATGAGTAATCCAATAGTGAAATAATTTTAATAAGTTCATCTATTGGAAAAAAGATTATGATAATTTTTATTTAACTTTTTTCCCAAAATATTTTATTTTTAATATTTTGATTACAAACTTATTTTTACTCAATTTTTTCAAGTAAAATAGTATTTTCACAATTTTAAATTTCAATGTAATTTTTATTTTATGTTAAAATACCTTTTTTTAATTTTTTATATTAATTTTATATTTATATTTTAATTTGTTTTGTATAATATAAATAAACTAATTTATTTATAATTATAACATAATTTTTTATTTGTGATCTTCTGCACATATAAAAAGGGTGTTGGTAAACACACGTAAGCCCTTACATGTTTTTACTAAAAGCTTGTGTTTTTACCAATTTATGGTAAAAACACGTAAGCCCTTACGTGTTTTTACTAAAAACTTGTGTTTTTACCAATTTATGGTAAAAACACATAAGTGACCTTATTTTTCAAAAAAAAATCCTCAGGCTCAGTTTTGAGGATTTTTTTAATTTTTTTTTGCCATATTTTTCCCAACTTGGCATGTCAATAAGCACAAATTTTTTCATTTTTTTTGCCAAATTTCACCAATTTGGCCAATATGCCAAAATGGCATATTTTTTTCAAAACTTCATTCAAAATCTTCCCACTTATGAATTTCCTTCATTTTTTTTAAAATGAAGGGTTCAATGTGTAGAATAAAGCACCGGAATCCCATAATTTTGGGAATTTTTTTGGGTGGGACAAGTGAAGGTGCAAAAAGGGTTTTTTTTTTCAAATGTTTTTTCCTGTCATTGTAATATGCCTATTTTTAAAAAGTGAATTTAATAACTTCCCACTTATGAATTTCCTTCATTTTTTTTTAAATTAAAGGGTTCAATCTGGACAATGAAGAACCAGAAGCTCATGAATTGGGAAAATGTTTTTGGTGGGACAACAAGTTAAGGTGCAATGAGTGTTTTTTTTCAACTGTTTTTTTTCTTGTGTGTAATGTGACTATGTTCAAGTACAAAAGCTCCACAGGTTTGATAAAAAAGAAGACTGAGGTGGGATTTAAGCAATAAATATGACTGAGGAGAGGGATAATTGGCGTAAATTGTATATACAAAAATCATTCAATCAGAATCAACCTCCAAAATAGTGGGTTTTTTCTGAGAGGGGGGAGGAAGATTGGACAAATACAACATTCTGTGTTTCTTAAATTTATCAGCCCACCCCAGGGCTTGTTTTTGGGCATGAATCTCCCAGTTCACAGTAATGGGGGGGACTGGATAAACTTTAGAAATGATGATGTCCAAAGGAACAAAATGAGCACAACTATTCAAGAAGCAGATGAAAATGGGGGATTATCATTTGGAGGACAGAAATAAGGGAAAAAAGAAAAAGATTGGGCTGTTGAATCAAAGAAAACTGGTCTTTTATACTTATTTGAAATTGGATCCCCCATGTCAGGCATGAACATCCACTTGCTTCTTGAAGCCTGGCCAACATCTTCATACCATTCAATTCTTTCCAAATAAGAGGATACTGATGGAATTAAGGTGTTCATGGCTTCATAAAGGTCTTGATTTTGGTGAATTTCTTCAGCCAAGTCACCTCTGACATCACCCCATTGATCTTGAGTCTTGTAAATGAAGTGGGATACTGTTCTGTCGCCACAGTTTCCATCACCCTGGAAATTGATGGCCTTGAAGGTGTATTTCAATATAAACTTGGAAAAGTCTTCTGAGCCAGTTATCTGATAAAATAAGTTCAAAAAATGAATAAATATCAAAATAAACAACAGAAAATTACATTAAAACAAATCAGAAACTCACAAACAGCTTGGAGCATTAATCACTTGTGTGATAATTGCTTTGAAAATGCTCACAGGTCAAGTCAATTGTATCATAGATATTCAAACTGGTGGCAGGCTTGTGTGATTTTATTTGTGAGGTTTTGCTTCCAATTGCCAATCTTCTGGACCTTCTAAGGGTTACTTCTGATTTATTTAATTCAGCTGCTGAGGGTAGTGAATCTGATGAAATGATGGATTTAGATAATGAGTCCTCAGCATCTTCAGAATCTTCAGATGAGTCCACTTCCATAATTGGAGAGGGGACATATGACTGGGATCTTGACGCTGTACTGGTCACTTTTGAGGGGGGTCTTCCTCTTCTCTTGGATTGACTTTCAATAATTTCAAATCTTGAAGGTTCTCTTTTGTTTTGATTTTTGTTTTTATTCTTGGCTCCTTGGGGTCTTCCATGGATATTCTTTCATTCTAGAGGGTCTTCACAATATTGATCATCCTCTTGACTCTTGGGAATTTGATCAAATGGGACTTTTCCAGTCAAAACATCTTGAAAATGTTGAAGTATTGGAGTGATTTCTGCCATTGGTCTTTGAAACAGGTCTTCCCCAATGTCTTCAAATATTTTCTTGGCTTCATTCTTTCTTTCTTTTTCAACACTTTGATCATCACCTTGAAAACAAGCCTGAGAAGAATATGAAAAATAAAATCAGTTAATAAGAAAAAAAATAATAATAAGAAATTAAAAACCCCTCACAGGAAAATTCAAATGCCATTGAGGATGGAAGTCTGATAATTAAAGCCTTTGGTGCTTGTCAAATGCCTTTTGGGTCTTATGCTTGCAAGGAATGCCTTTATAATTGTTGTATTTGTTGGTGAATTATTCATTTGGAGGAAATTTTGTTTTAAAATTTTCAAAGGCAATCTGAAGAGCATAATGAGACACCTTGCCATTGAGGGCACAGATGTGTGGATGAAAATTCTTGACATGGACAATCATTTCTTTGGAGATTCTGTTGATAATTTCAATAAATTGTTTTCTGAATGCCATGTGGAGAGCCCTGACTACCTCCAGGAGAGTACCAGTGGACCTTTGGAGCCAACGTTTAACCATGGCATGGGCACCTTCAACTCTGGAGGTGGAGCCCACACCCAGTTGGCAATGGTGGTTGGTCCAGGCTGGCACATAATACTCCTTCAGAGGAAGCCACGTCTTTTCCAAATATTGCAAGACCTCATGATTTTTGACTTGCTTTTGAAGCTTCTTCCAGTTGTCTTTGAAAGACTTTTCAGTGGTTGAATACATAAGCTGAGAAAAGAATCCCAAAGTCATTAATAAAGGCAATAATAAGAAAAAAAGTGAAATAAAGTTAAATAAAGTGAAGAAGTATATTACTTGATTCCAAAGGCCCATAAAACTTTCAAAATCAGTTCCATGACCAATTTTCTTCATGCAATGAGCAGATAAATCCTTGTTGATGTGCCAAATGCATAGCATGACTTTGGAGTCTGGGAAGAGCTTCTTAATAGAGCTTTTCAAGGCCAGATCCCTGTCAATAACAGTAACTGGAGGGGGAACAAGATTGGTGTTGTTGAGGACCTTTTCTATGTATTGATTTAATGCCCAAGTATATGAAGGTTCATTTTCATTATTAATCAAACAAAAAGCCCCAGAAAAGGTCTTATTGGTTGAGCTGAATCCAACAATAAGAAAAAGGGGCATTTTGTACTTATTGGTTTTATAAGTACAATCCATAAGAATGACATGAGGAAAGCCATGAAGAAGTTTTATGGCCAGGGGGTGAGTAAAAAACAAGGAGGTAATGTGTCCCTCAGAATCCCTTGCAGAGGACCAAACAAAATTTTCTTCTTTGAGAGTGTCAATAAGAGCATCAATGGGCCTTCTGCCTTGCAGTTTGTCTTTCTTGATTTTCTTGACTTGGTTGTAAATGTCTTGAAGGATCACAGGCCTGTCAGACTCCCTCTGGCTGCATAATTGGGCATGAATTTGCCTTGGCATGAGCAATGATTCAGACATTTGAGAAATTTGGGATGTTTCTTGCTCATTGAATTTCCTGAAAGCAGGATGTGCCATGATATTTTCAATGGCATCATGGCTATGTTCAGGATTTTTGACTTTAAGAGTCCAAGTGGTACTCTTGGCATATTTCCTGGCATAAAGTCTAAAAGGACAGTCAAGCTTTCTTGAGGTGACTGTTTTGGAGGGGCTTTTGTTGGGATTTGGGGTGCCAGACCTGTCACAACATATTTCAATTTGGTTGTGGGTCATATTGGACCTCAAGGTGGACACAGCATACCTCTGAGCTCTGGAAACATTATGCACATGTTGCCAACAAAGCTCAAGGGTCTGAAATTCACCTTAAGTGGGGGGTTGAAGCATTTTTTAATGAAAAATATCTATAAAAGTGAAAAAAGGGGGAATTGGGGGATTTGGAAGGGGTAAGAACCTTTCTAAATGTGAAAAAGAGGTGAAAAAAGGTGTGAAAAATGAACAGAAGTGGTTAAGAGTGAAAGAATGTGGTTTAAATGTGGGATTAATAGATGAGGGAAGGTAAAAAATTGAAAATTGAGAGGCTTGAAAGCAGGTTGTTGTGGTGGAAAATGCAGTATTTGGGGGAAAAAAGAAAAAAAGTGTGAAAAGCTTTGCAAAATGGCTTTGGTAATTCTGTTTTTCCAAAAAAAAACAATGGTTTGGGGTGGGGATAATGTCGATTATTGGGGTGTTTGGGCTTGTTTTTTTTTGGGGGGGGCTGGGCAAAAAAATCTGAAACAATTTGGAGTTAGAGAGGTTTTGTGGGGAAAAAACCTCTTTTGGGCATGTTTTGGCCCAATACAGGCCCAATTGTGTTTCATTTTTAATTAAAAATGGGCCCAGGGCACCCCTTACATGTTTTTACCAATTTTGTTATGTGTTTTTACCAACAGCCATATAAAAATACCTCTAAGGCTCACATTCACTCCCCCTTAAAAAAGAGTATTACTTTGTAATATTGTTATTTATATTGTTTCTGAACCTTCTGAGAAGTTTGGTAGCTTCAGGTATGTCTTTTTCTGCTAACCATTTGTCTTCACAGGTTGGGTCACTGTACCTAACAAGTTACTCCCTTACTTTCTTAGTTCTCAATTTCCTTTCTTTGAGAAATTTGGTAATTTTCTTAACACAAGATGGTTCAACAGGAGGTATATGCTGGGGAGATTTATTCCTTAAGGGGAATTTTTCAGCATCACCAGATTTGTAAGGCTTTATCAAGCTTATTGGAAATGTAGGATTCTTATTACTAAGCTCCTCAAATGATTATGATTCAACAGCATTTCCCCCATGGAGGGCCTTTATAACAAAATTTCCTAAAAATGAGTCTTTGAGCTTTTTAAATCCCTTGATGTTATTGGAATTAGTGGTAGATACAATTAATAAATCTCCTAATTTGAAGTCTGGAGTAGCATGTGATTTGTCCCATATTTCCCTGGAATATGAAAATGAGTCCTCCATGCACCTTATTGCATGCTTTCTAGATTTTTCTAGCATTATTTTGAAGCTAGCAGCTGTGTGATGTATCTCAACCAAATTATTCCTTAAGGAATCTTGGGGTAGTCTGGCATTCCATCCTTTTTCTATAATAGGAGGAGTATTATAGGTACTTTCACAAATGGATTTTTTATATACTAATTAAAGTGCAGGTAGAGGGGTTTACCAATCATGGGTTGATTCATCACAATCTTTGAAATTGAGGCCATAAGCACAGAATCTTCTGACCACGTTTTCCAAAGTTTGGATCATTTTTTTCAGCTAGACCAACAGTTTGTGGGTGGTAAGCTGTAGAGAAGGATAATTTTGTTCCAGAGAATTGGTTAAGGTTTTTCCATAGTTCTGAGGTGAATTTGGGATCCCTGTTACTAATGATGTTTGTGAATATTCCAGTCCATGATACTACTCTATTCCATATCAGAAGAGCTGTATCCATGGCTGTATCATCTTTGTGCCATGGCAAAAAAATTGGAGTATTAATAAACCTGTCAAAAATCACTAGGCAGGAATTATAGCTTCTATCACCCCCTGGTCTTAGGCCAATTACCCAATACATATGGAAAATTTCCCAAGGTCTAATGGGTTCGTGGATTTTGATGATATTTTCAAGTATTTTTCCAGAAGATTTGTTTGCCTTTTGACATCTGTCACAGGCTTTGCAATATTCAACAACATCTTTCTGCTACATTGGCCACCATATGAAGGTCTTGATTTTCTCCCTTGGTTTGTACCAGATAGGTGTCCTGAGAAGGGGCTGTAATGGCATTCTTTCAATACAAGATTGATTAAGGATCTGTCCAAAACTATCATTACACATGTGTGTTTAGTCCTATGGTAAATTATACCATCAAGTAAATGAAATCTTCCTTCATCATATTATTTCTTTCATATTTAATCCAAGGAATGTATCAAGGAGTTATCTTGAGAGTCTTTAGTAAGTAATTAGAATATGATGCTACAATTCTTATCCTGAGTATAACTGTTCCTTACTTCCTCAAAGAAGGTAGTGTTCAGGTCTGTAACACTGATTCCTTCTATTGGGATTTTTGGTGAAGCTTCTTCTGGAACATAAGCAGGATTCCTGATTTCATTTGGTAATTGTAATATGCTTAGTCCAACTGCATTTTGGTGAATATTCCCATCTTTGTGTACAATGGTCATATTACCCCTATACTCTTGTATGGCTATTTGCCATCTGAGAATATTTCTGTTGGGTTTTTTCCTATTTAGAAGTGATTTAACAGTGGTACAAACCGTCATAACTTCAAAAACACATCATTGAATAAAGTAATTAAGTTTCTCTAAGTCTAAGAAAAGGTATAAAAATTACACTTGACTTTCCCCGTATCTGGATTCAGTTGGTTTGATTTTCCTAGATATGAAATATATGGATCCTTCCACAGGTTTGTCATTCATAATCTGGACTTGATGAAGTGCAGCTCCTAGTCCATCTCCTGCTTAATAGATGTAAATATTGAAGGGCAGCTTAAAATCTGGCATCAGGAAAATTGGAGCAGTGGTCAAGGCTTGTCTTGGGTATTAAAAGGGTTTGACTCTGTCAACAGTCATTTAAAATACTGTGTCTTTGTCACACAAGAGGTCTTTCTATGAATGCAAACTCTTTAGTTTTCTGCCTGTAGTATCCTTCAAATCCCAAAAACTACTGTATTTCCTTTTTTTCTGAGGCATAGGTTTCAGTAGTACTGATTAAACTTTGTTTTTCTCAATTCCAAGGGATAGAACAGATACTAAATGTCCCAGGGCTTTGAGTTCTTTAAATCCAAAATGACATTTCTTCAAAGAAATTTTCATGTGTACAGATTGGATTTTCCCCAAAACTCTGGATAATCTGTGCATATGTTCCTCCCAAGCCTTAGAAAAGACAATAATGTCATAAATGTAAATGACTAACCATCCTTCTAAAAGCCCATCAGGAAAGATTTCATTAATCATCCTTTGAAAGTATGAAGGTGCATTTTTTGATACCAAAAGGCATCCTTAATTATTCATACACTCCACAAGGAACAATGTTCTCAAATATTTTCTTGCTCTTGGTGTAACTAAATTTTGATGGAATCCATTTAGGGCATTCCTAGTGCTTATGTATACTTTTTGAGATATTTGGGTGAGGGAAATTTGGATTTTGGTATAAGATACCTGTCTGAGACAGTGTAAGTGTTTAGAGCTCTAAAGTCCCCAACAATTCTGGATTTTCCATTATACCACACCACTATGACTAGTGTAGTTATTTCTAACTCTTCATTGTGGCCAACCTTTATTATTACACAAATGTCCAGGAGTTCTTTAATGTGAATCTCAAGGGCTTCTGTTGATTTTGGGCTTGCTGGATATGCAGGCCTTCTCAAGAGTGGTAGATAAGGTCTCTCAATGCTTAAAATAATTTCAACTTAATTACAGATAATTTTACCCAATTGTTCTTCATGTTTTGCAAAGGCTCCTTTGTAGTCATATAAAAGGTTAGAGAGTTCATTTTTCTGTATATAAGTAAGATGAAAAATTACTTCAGCTTCATTAATCTGTTCTGATTTTAAGTTTTCTAACTCCAAGCTGAATGGTCATACTTTATTGACTGTAATTTGTCTTTTAAAAGGTAAAAATGAATATTTTTGATGCTTATTTTCCCCAATAGGAAAGTATCTGTCTTGATTGTTATGTGAACATATACCATACATGATTAAATAATCATTTCCCAATAGGAAATGGGTACAAGAGCAGTTTTCCATAACAAGAAATTCAACAGTAATTCTTAAATTTAAATTGATATTTGGAAATATTACAGTGGTCTCAGATATTCCCAATTCTTTCATTGGATCACTTTCACTGTTGAATCTCATGCCATCAATTGGCAACAATTGATCTTCAAAATTTGGTACACAGTTCTTAAGAAAAGATTTTCCAACACAAGAGCGGAAGGCTCCTGGGTCAAGAAAAGGTTTACTGGGTTTTTTATCAACTACCACTTCTTTTATATGGGAATTAACAGCTGTATAACCTTTCCCCCTGTTTGGTTTGGTTTTCATAAGTTTTGCATTGGGAATTTTTGACAAATCAAGTCAACTATTTCTCAATTGTGGCAAGTGAGAATAAGATTCCATGATGTCAAATGTGACATTGATATTTTCTATGTCTTTTGAAGATTCAGAAAATATTGATGATTTATCATGTGAATTTTCCTCATTTAAATAATTTTTTTCAACATAAGGTTCTTTCTCAATGTCAATTTCACTGATTTTCCCTCTTTTGGACATGTATTAGCTAAATTTGTGGTGCTCTGGAAAATATGGAACTTTCTGATTGTATCTGAAGAGTGATATTTTATATTATTAGAAGTTTCTTTGGGATTTTTTTCCAAAGAATCTTTACAAGGTGTATTAAGCCTTGTATTAAGATTCACCCTACTAGAACCAATTCTGGTTTTGGTGGTTACTTCTTCTAATATATTTATAATATATTCTGCTGAATATTGTTCAGTAGTCCTTCCTTTGACAGAATTTTCTAAGTCACCTCCACATTGTCTCAGAACTTTTCTGTGAATAATAGATTCTGACATATCAGGATATAATACTGTTAATATTTCTTTCTGTTGGAAAAACTATGGTAGAGATGTTTCTTTGTCAGCATGATTGTAGCAGCTTCAAAGGCTGTTTCCATTCTAAATCTCCAATAATCATTGGCCCATTCATTAATAATTTGGGGTTTCCACAAAGTCCAAATCTGGTGTCCATGTGTTTGTCTTAACTTGATATACCATCTATTAGCTTATTTGGTAAAAAAGGTGTTAAATATTTCTGTTACCAATCTGACTGTTAATTCAAAGTCTTCTTTCATCATGTCAATACCTCTGATTAACTCCATATGGTCATTTCTCCTTCTCCACTGAAGTGAGGCCATTCTTTAAGTTTTGGTACAAGAAGTGGAAAATTAATTCTTCATTTGTGATTTCTCTACATCCAATACTTGGGGGTTGGAACTTCTTGTACCCTCATTTTTATCCAGAAGTGTAGAAATTCTTGGTAAGTTGTACAGTAACTGTTCAATATAATTCATTTTACTGGTGTTACACCATTGAGAATTTCTGACTTCATGTTGAAGCCCCTGTGTTAAATTGCTTAACTCAATTTTATACATTTCTCCTTTAATTGTGATTCCTTTCCATAATTCAGTTTGTCTAGTATTATCAGAAACTACTTGATTAAATTTAATTGTTGATTTTTATATTTCTTCTTGTGAGGTGTCAAAACACTTTTTCAAGGCAATGGTATATGTCTTTACTTCAGTAAATGAACTTAAAATATAATCAAGGACTTCCTAATTATCTGTTCTGATAATAATTATGGCTTCTTTTATTATTGTTTCAATTATGTCGTCAATATTGAATTTAGAATATTTAGCTGTTAACTCTTTTATAATGTTAGATTGTTCATTTATCTTTTTTGAAAATCAACTGACATTATTTTATTTTACAATTGTTCATGAAACTTTTTCAAAATGCATAAGTGTTTGATTTATTTAGTTAAAACTTAGATCATCTGTCCTAATATTGTTACAAATTATTGAATTTTCATCAGAAATAATACTTTTTACTTTATTTATAGCTATATACAAGTTTGGAATGCCATCTAGAATATCAGAAACTGTTTCTGATATTTTAATCTGGCTTCCTCCTTTTTATGTAACTAAATCATGGCTCTGGCCATCTGAAACACATTTTCCATGGCATCCTGTTGAATCTTTGGGATTATGTAACCTTGAATGTACAGTTTTGTGGCTTCTTCCTTGCCTTTTCCCTTGTTATGGGTATGTGGCTGCTTTTTCAAATTGCAATTGCTGCTGCTGGCTATTGTAGCTGGTTTTGGCACTTATTTGAGTGGTGGAGGGTTGTTTTTCTTCCATTCTGCTGTTAAAAGCATCATGTTGTTTTTACCATCTATGGATACTATCCATTGAGTAACTTGAAAATGTTAGGATGGCCCAGAAATTTTCTCACAGTCAGGTGAGAATTCATGCAGTTTTTCCACAGATCTGAAAAGATCTGGTACTCTTTGTGCTGCAAAGCATTGTTTTAAGCCTTCTGTCTGGCTGTGTAAATGTCCACTTAGGCTTCTTTTTGTGGTTTCAGCTCTTTTTGAAGGTAAAATAGTCTCATCAGCTTCAGAATGGCATAATTTTTCAGCTTGGGCTTCATTTACTGCCCCTTGTCCTTCTTCAACTTATTGGCTTCTGCTATAATCACGTCTATAACCTTCTTTGGGTTTTTCTTGAGGGATTATAGCTTGCTACTGATCTGGCTGAAGGCATAATTTTGATTAAAAAGGCTTGAAATAGAATTTTTACATCAAAAAGCTTACTATTGGCCAAATTCTTTGCCTTTTGGAGTGTATTGCTAATTTTCAAATTGATTTATTCAGAAGAAATTTTCTCTGGTTGATTATTCTGAGTTATAATAACAGTGCTATTATGATCAGAATTAACAGCACTTGAAGGGATAATACTAGTAGCTGTTGATGCTGTTTCAATGTCTTATTTTCTTAACTCACTTTCAGACATCAAAGTTAAATTAAAAAGCAGTTTATCAATTAAAAAAAGTTTTTTAAAAACAGAAATGAAAAAATAAATCCTGAACTATAATATGAAAAAGTTATATATTTTATGTTTTTTTGAATAATAAGTATTTTTTATGTATTTTTGAATTTTTCAATATAAGGAAATTTTAAAAAAGTGAAAAAATATTGGACAGGTAACATGTAGGTTGGTGATGTGAAACTTTGATTGAAAGTCAAGTACTTTTTCTTCCCTAAAAATTTGTATAAGATACAATTTAATTAAAAATAGTAAAATTTAAGAGTTTTAACAGGAAACACTCTGAATTTATTTTTTTTAAATTTCTTTGTATAAAACAATAATATTCTAAAGATCTATTGTTTTACCAACAATAAAAATGTATCCAAAAATACTCTACAGGAGATATTAAAAGCTATAAAAGAAATTTCTTCAAGAGAAATTTCCATTGGAATTAATTGAGCAAGGAACTGCAGGATATTACTATAAGGAAAATGTTTTCAAAAATATTATTCAATATAAAACATGCTGAAAAGTGACCAGAGTGAATTTTCAAACAAAGTGACAACGTTAACAGTGATTGTAAGGTTTGACTATGAAACAATAAGTAAAAATTACCAATATTTTACTTATTGTACTATGAATGTCCTTATAAGTGAAATAAATAAGATAAAAATAATTATAATAATAAAGAATTATTATAATTATGGCGTAAAAATAATTATATTATCAGTAAAATATGATGATATAATTTATATTATAAAATATAATATAATAAAGTAAATATATTAATATAAAATAATTAATACATTTAATGGCACTTTATTATTGTTACAAACAAATAATAAAGGCGTAAAAAATTGTTTCTTATTAATAAAAAACAATTAATAACAATAATATTACCAATATTAAAGCTATAAATTAATATAAATACTATTTATATTAATTAAAGAATTATTAAAAGAATAATAAAGAGAAAGTTCTTATAATAAGAGAAAATAACCTACTTTTAATACTTAATATAATAATTTTGAAATATTTTATGCCAAATCATGTAAATACAACTTACCCAAATTGTATTTACAATAAAAAATAGAGAAAATTACAAATATTATTGATTTTTACATGGAAATGAGGTTTTAGAGAGATTTTTAAGAAAAAAAATTAAATAAATGATTTAATCACCTCAAAATTGATGATTATAATAAGATGATCTTTGGTCTTTAATAATATTAAAGTTCTATATATAAAGAATAAAGATATTACCTTTTGAATTGTATTGATTTAATGTTTTTGATGTGTCTGAGGGGAAAACAGAGTAAAAAGAGCTCTATTTATAGTAAATACTTCCCTCCTAGAGTCCAAAAGGCTTCTATTAGATGTGTACTGATCATATCCACTGGAATTTATCAATATTTTAAGGTTTGGTGATGATTACATCATGATCATACCATATTACATCATTATTACGCCATTATTTAGAGTTATCACTATAACTCTAAGTTTGATGACGTTAAAGGCTTGGAAGAACCCCAAAATTTGTGTATTTTATTAGTTTTAATCATAAATTAATAGTATTAACCAATTTTATCACTCATATGACTGTTAAACTTAATTTAAGGTTACAGTGAGTGATCATAAATGATCAAATTAAGCTCAAATTTGATCCTGAATAGATTTTAAGATTTACATGCTACAGCAATTCAGAGAGTGAATTACAATAGCTTGGCATAACCTTATTATTCTGCCAAGAGAATTTCATTACATCATCAAAACTCTATTTTTGATGATTTTACTTGTAACTCATCTTTTCTGTTGAAATTTAATATTTTAAACTTCAAACTATGATTTCAAGGGGTTATACCTTGAATATTATAATAAAAAGTACATAATTCTTCACGAATGAACTAGTAGAATCCAACTGTCTACTTTTTTTTAAGTTTGGACCACTTTCACAACAAAGTGGTCAACAGCTCTGTTGATTTTAATCAATAATTCCTTACAGGTTTCAACCTTGTTTATAGCTTGTGAAATAAACTGCATTTCTGTATTCCTACAGTAATTATGTGATGACTTTATGTTTGGTTCATCACTCTATCATGTATATTTCAAGAGATATTAGCTAAAATCCTTGAATATATGCGTTGACCAAAAAAGTGCATATATTCAGGTTAATTCCTTAAGTATTGATTTTGAAGCTTAGCTTCTTAGTTGTTCTATATGTGGAGTATTATGGAGAATCCAATGGTACCGTTTATTTCACATTTTGCTTCATTGGTCTTTGAAATAAATTAGGATTTATGTTTTTTATAAGGTATTATTACTTATAACTTATTAAATATTGACCTTACAGATATGCCATAAAAATGGTATATGTGTATTTTACCATGGGTAATACAATGGTATAACTTATTCTACATGTTTATTCATTGCTTTTTAAGTTAAACCAATTTTTATGCCAATTTATGGTATTTTTGTAGTTTTAAGGTAATTATTTTTAATGTATAATTATATTAAATATTTCTTGTGACCTTTTTGGGTATGTGGTCATATCTCAAAGGTTCACAGTGATGAAATATTCTTTTGTTCACTTATGGGGTGGTTCAAGGGTAAAAATGATTATAAGAGTTAAAAGAAGTGATCATAATGATGTTTAATGTGTTGAAATGGTTTAAAATGCTATAATAGTGGTGGTTGGAATCTCTTATTGATTTCTTAAACAGTTTTTAAACAAATTATAACAGGACGAGATTCTAACATGAAGAGAAAAGTGGGGCAAAGAAGGCATATTTTTATAGCCACCAATTTTCTTACTCCCAAAGGAAAATTTCCTTCTTTCAGTCATGGTAAGCACTCTGAAAACATAAAACCCAATTATGGAATCATTGAACCATGTTTTGGACCAAAAAAAGGCTGTTTTTAGCCATTTTAGACCCTTAAGGCAGCCATTGCTATAGTAATACCTGGTTTCAAGCCTTCAAAACTTGTCAGAATTAGTGTAACAGATGTAAAAACCAGTTAAAGCTGTTTTTACTATGTTTTTTTAACTTAAGGGTAGTTTTGCCCTCTTGGAAACAATTAAAGCTTCCCTGGTTTGTATCAAAAGCTCATCATCAATTGAGTCACAGACCCTGTGACTCAATTTCAGGCCAAAAGTGATGAAATTTTGCATGAATTTTTACATCACATGCCTTTCAGAAAGGAGTTTGGGGAAGTTTGGAACCCTTGGACCCAAGATTCCTTTCCCCCCAGAGTTAATATTTCCAATTTATTTTTTCTTTAATTCCTCATCATGTATCATAGTTATAAATTAAATATGTAATTTAATTGAGTTTGTATAGTACACAACTGTAATAATAGATACCTCATATTTAGATCAAAGTTCACTTATTTAATACATGCACACATTTTGACATTTCAATTAAAAATACTTCAGTTCCTCATAGCTTCTAAAATACACACTACACTTCAATTTTAACACCCAAATTTATGGTTAACGCCACATGCGGTGTGAATTAAATTAAGGTTTTGAGGATTTTCAGATTTTAATACAGACAATACTAAAAGACTTGATTTAAGCTTATTTAGAGGTGAGTTACAGAATTTTCACCCAGAGGTGACCCCACATAATTTTTTATGAGGGATACAATGGTGAAATAATTTTCATAAATTTCTTTATTAGAAAAAAGTTATAAAAATTTTCATTAACTTTTTTCCAAAAATATTGTACTTTTAATATTTTTGTTAAAAATTTATTTTTATTTAATTTTTTCAAGTAAAACTTTTTTTTCACAATTTTGAAATTCAATGTAATTTTTATTTTGTAATATATTAACACTTTCTAATTTTGAGTATAAATCTTATATTCATATTTCAATTTAGTTTATACAATACAAAGAAATTTCTTTATTTATAATTATAACATAATCTGTTATTTGTGGTCTTTTGGGTATATAAAAATACCTCTGAGGCTCACAATATGCATGTAGATGAACAAAACTTATACTTGATATACTGAATCTGTGAAATATGATCTTCAAAATTGAATACCTTCACAAATGAAAAAAAAATTAGAATTACCCCACTAGCAGAAATCTGTCAAGACAGAACAATTAAAAGGGTCAATTGTGAGGAAATTTTCCAGATGAAACTGTTATATCCAATATGCCTTTATGGCTCAACCTCACAATTGATTCAAAAACAATTATTACACCACATATTTGATATAATAATCAATTTTATATCAAGTGACTTATTTCATAGGTCCTCACATGATAAAAGAAGTATGGGTTTGGAGGTGCTTCCAATTAAATAAATAATATCCCAAATTAGAAGCCATAAGCCCTTAAGTCAATTAATAAATATAATACAACTATCAAAATCATCATTTTCATTCTAAAACAAACCTCAAACCTTGATCAAAATATTAAATGTAGCTGGAGATCTTTCAGAAGAAACTGATACAGCATATATGAATGTACAGCTACAGGTTAAATCACATTTCCACAAGAGTCAATATGAAATTCCCCTCAATTTATAGAATATGCCACAGTAAAAATCACCTCATTTTAGAAAGTCTTGAGCAGAAATATAAAGCCAAAGCTCAGTATTTGTAACTTTAGTTGATTATTTACACAAAATTACTTGAATAGACTATACAGATGTATAGGAATTAATGATGAAAGCATAATATTACTAATAAAAAAAGAAATAATGAGACAAAGCTAATCATCTCATACAGTTGAACAAAAGACATCTAAACAGGCTTGAACAGGTGCACCCTGCAATATTGAATTGGAAAATTATTAAATCCCTATAAGGAACAGACACAGTAAATGCATATGGTATACAGAAAAGAAATAACACTCTCTCCTGATACAATTAGATAAGATCCTTACCAGAAACTTAATTCCAAAGCTTCTCAAGAAATGTTTCCATATAACCCAATCTCAGAATATATGGTATGATAGGCTGGTAAGATTAAGCCATTAAACAAACGTCATAGGAAAAGAGGAGTAAAGGATGGGAAATAATATGCATGGCGGATATATACATAATCATCTCATACAAATTTGGAAACTGATCCTAGAAAAATTTCATAAAGGTTGTGGAATTTTAAAATAAACTCTGGGAAAATAAACCATTATATGATGCATTTCATAAGCAGTAATCACCCAAAAAATTTACTCAAGAATTTTTACCTTGATATAAGGGATCAAGAAGTATAGTAGAGCCCCCATTAAGGACCTGTGAATTCCCAAAGGGTAGTTATGGAGAAGCTATCTCCCCAAAATCTCCATTTTGGGATTTTACCTCTGAATATAAATTATATAACAATAAATACATTTCCTAGGAGAGTTTAGTAGGATTCTGATTCTTTATTATCACCCAGTAGCCAACCTGATCAGTGGGGTGTTACTTTTTATTATTTATAGTTCTTAAAATGTTTTTTATTTCAAGAAATATTATTGTCACTTTTATGTTCCATTTCATCCAAAATATCACTTCGACCTCATATTTAACCTATATTTACACTTATATTGTCTTTGCATTCTTTTTACCAAAAATAAAAAGCCTTACATTATATTTTGCCAAAATAAAATCAGATACAGCTGATCTTACATCATTTATTTAAACCTGCACTTATTTTAAAACCCAAAAACATCAAAATAAATTAATACTTACCTTGAAATCTACTTCATCACTTCAAAATATTTGAATAATTGTGTTTTGAAAGTGATAAGTAGCTGATAGGTCTGTTAGATAGTGCTTGATTAAATAGTATCTAGTTATGTACCCAAATTATAGATATTTTTCTGATTTGTGAGATCCAAGAGGATCTCTTAAGTATATAGGGAGTGGCAGAAAACACACATTTTCATCCCTTATTACTGAATCTATTATTAATCCAAAGCTGGTTACCTGTGATTTTACGCTTGAGGTACTGCCTCATCAAGTCTCTAACAAGAGATGTTCCCACAACAACTTCGAGTAAATGAAACATAAATAGATATAGCTATAGGATGTTCATAAAAGCTTGGATTATTAAATAAATAAAGCCCACTGAAAACATCTTCTCATTAACCTATCCCACTTGTTCAAGGGAAAGAAAAGTTGAGGCAGGGAGATGGAAATGAGGACTACCAGGCTCTCATAATCTATAAATAGAGGTCAACCCTCCTCAAAATTACTCTAATATTCATATTTTGGATATAGATCAACATCTTTCCTTGAAGGTGATCTATTATACTCAGATATTATAAACCATCAGTAAAGCTCAATAATAGAGCATCATTGGAGAAGAGATATATGTCCTAAAGAAATCTCCATATATTAGAATATCAGATATTTCTTATCTTCACCACATATTTTACCCTAAAAATTCCTATTATTGTGTTTCATAGGAAGTTTTTTTAGTATCTTAGAAGGAAAGAAAAAGAAGACTTCTAATTAATTTTTATATGGGTTATGAGAAAATATCAGCCCTTAAATTGACATTTTTCCTCTGGATACTTCGTAATTAAATTTCAAAAGAAGTAGCTACCACAGAAAAACAGAATCTTTGGAATCAGACTTCAGTACTTCCAGACCATATCATATTAATGGAAAATTATTATTTTTGTATTCAAATTAGATTTTGATACATTTGAGAAAGGATATTCAGTGTGAAACAGAGGGTATAAAACAATTGAGAGCAAAAAATTCAAAAAACAATTTTGTGGAGTGTAGATGATGCAAAAATCTTTTAGATGAATAAATAGTCCACCACTTTATCTTGGAATAATACTGCATGAAATATTATTTGACAACAAATAATATCAAATTTCTAGCTTACTATTTTATAAGTTAATTTTCAATTTTTCTATTTCAGATTTGGTAATGAAAAGATTTAATACATCAATAAAGGTGATATCAATGGTAGAAAGCATAAAAATATACTCAACGCAAGATTCATAAAATAATATAGATACATAAAATAACAGTAGATTTATAAAGAGGAAAAATACCTTTACAGATAGCTGAATGCATAATGGTGCCTAGTTGAATATTAATGAGACTGAATATGTATATAGTCTTGATAATGAAAATGAAAATATGATGAAATAGAAGTTATTCCAAATTGATTTATTGAGAACTTCAATTAATTTTTAAATTAAAATAATGCTTAAGAATATAACATTCTGAATTTTTTTGATTTTTCTGGGATTTTATTTGGGTTAATTGTATTTCAATTAATATAAGAAGTTGCAATATATGAATATATTATGATTGAAGATATTACTGTATATTAGTTTATATTTATCAAGAAATATTTTTTCATAGATGAGAAATAAATTTTTCAAAAGAAAAGTGTTAGAAAAGAAAGAAATTAAATAGATGTATAAGAAAAATTCAAATAATTGATAGCAGAAATTGGTGTGGTAAATATTATCTATTAAGTAAAAAGAATGAATTATATTTGTATTGATCGAATTAAATAAGTTATAGATAGTTTTTTTAAACATTGATTTAGATTTATTGAATAAAATACGGGCTTACAGGATAGCTAGTAGGTATAAGATTAAAATTTGACTTAACTTCAATTTGGGAATGACATTGTGTGTAATATTCCAAATACCAACCTCCTGGAGTTTATAGCTATTTTAGTCTGTGTTCCTCACTCTTCTAGCCATTTTGAAAAGGAATTTTGAATTTATTTTTTTTATTGAATACCTTAACAGTGGGCTATTCTAAATTGAACTTACAACTGGCATTGGGGAGAATTCCTATTTATAGAATTAATATTCTACTATTTACTTATATTTCATATTTGTAGAAAAAACTTTATAACCATCTTGAGTTTCTTTATTTTAAATTGTAAATGGATTAAAGATTTCCACTTTATATTTTCATTCCATCACCTAATTAAATGCGAGTTATACTAGATAAGGATAATGTCACAGCAATGACTTCCAGACTTTAACAAACTGAATTCTTGCCAAAAACTATGCAAGCTTTGATAACTCATTTGGTTATAAATTTCACTGATTTAGGAATGATCAACTTAAGTGACTGAGGGAAATTCCCCAAAATTTGAAGCTTTACATTAGGATAATTGCAAACTTACATCACTTTCCTAATTACTGAAACTGTATTTGATCTTTAATTAATTCTATGGCCATTCATCCTCTATTTTTTCCAATCAAGAGCTTGGATATATTAAAAAAATGAATATATGAAGAATATCATTAATCTTGAAAGAAAAACTCAAAGGAGGTATTCAAGAAACATCTTAGCACATAGGCAGAATTAAGAGATTTTTTCAATAAAAATTTAGTAATACTTTCAACATCCCATAATGAATAATAATTGGTGTAGTTTCAAGCATTGACTTGGGGGTTTTATTACATATTTATTGGATTGAGTTTCTATTTAGCTTACTGTGAGAATTGAAGTTATTTTCATTTACCCAACAAGCCACAAATTCAAATATAATGAATAAAGAAAAAGCAAACATATCTTTAATTATTGAAATAAACTGTACAATAAAAAAATGAAAATCATAATTTTTACAATAATTATGAAATTTAACAAAATTGTAAAAATACTATATTAAACAATTCAACTAAAGATAGTATTTCAACTGAAAATTCAAAATTTAGGAATTCTTGGAAAAAGTTCAATTAAAAATACAATAGCTTTTCTTTCAAATAAAATGAAGCTATGAATTTGATTTCACTATTTTATGTTGCATGAAGGTTTGGGTTGGGTAACCTCTACATGAAATTTCTGTAACTCAGTTTTATTAAGCTAAAATGTAGTTTTGAATTATTTCCAGTATTAAAATCTGAAACTGCTCAATATTTTGTTTAATTAAAACTACATGTGGTGTTAGCCAGAATTTTTGTGTTAAATATGAGGTGTGGTGTGTAGCTTAGGAGTTATGAGAAATTGAAGTATTTTCCATTGAAATTTCAGAACGTGCACCTAAACTGCAAAAGTAAAAGCAAAATACAGATAAGGAATGAATAATTGTATTTCTTTACTAGAATTATTAAACTAAACTACATATGTAAAGTTTAAGTATAGTAAATGTGGAGAAAATAAGAAAAAATCAACTGCAAAGATTAAATTTTTGGGAGAAAAGGGAACCTTTTCTTCAAGAGTGCCATACTCCCTCAAATTCCTTTCTGAAAGGGATTTCACTTCAAAATAAATGAAAAATTCATCAATTTCAACCTGTAATTGAGTCACTGGGTCTGTGACTCCATTGATGGGGAGGTTCTGATACCAACTAGGGCAGTTTTAACTGTTGCAAAGAGGTCAAACCAACCCTTAAGTTAAAAAAAGATTGCCCAAGAAATATTTTAATAGTTTCAAATTTTTGTCAAGTAAGTTATGAAATTTTTTTAATACTCTCAGCCAACAATTACTGTAGTAATGGCTGGTTTATATGACTAAAATAGCTCAAAATACCAAAAAGTGGCTTAAACCAGGGTTCAAAGATTCCATTATTGGCTTTTTCTTTTTCAAATATTTCCAGCACATATTTTGAGAGAAAGTCCTTTTGAGAAAGAAAAATGGAGGAAATCAAAGAACTTATTCTTTCCCTATATTTTCCTTTTATAATTATTTTTGAAAAACTATTGAACAAATTGATAGAATATTCAAACCAAACTTTTAAGCAACAGTTTTATCCTTCCAAAACTTTGAAAAAATTATAATAATAGATGTTTTTAGCTCTTGATAATTTCTTTTGAGCCTTGAACCTCTCCAAAAATGAATTAGATCATCCTTTATCACTATTAGCTCTCTCACTTTGTCTCCACATTAAATACAGTAGCTTTTGGGTGTAATTTATCTGTAATATCCTTCTTAGAGAATCTGCTCCTAGATTAATTTCCTGCAGTTCTTTTCCCAATCAATTCCCATTAAAACCTTTTAAGAAATTTCTTTTGAAGCCATAAATATCTCCTGTGGCATATTTTTCAATACTTTTTTATACTTGGTATCAAAATTGATATTTAAAATATTAATAACCTATATTGATGAGGTTGAGGACAATAGATTTGATATTTGTTCCTCTTTAAACTCTTGAAATATATTTTCTTAATTTTTTACCTTATGCAAAATTTGAGGACAGGAGTATGACTCAATCTTCAATCAGATATTTATATGCACACCTTACTACTTCAATAGAAAACTTTCAAACAGAGTATCAATTAATTTAAAGTATGATAATTCTACACAATTTTTAAAAAAGACCTTCAGAAATCTATTACTAAATATAAAATATGGTAATCTCCATTTCAACTCTTACATATAACTATAGAAATCAAACAACTTCCTGTTTACTTTAACTTGAAGTGTGTTCATGGATGCTTTTGAATCTCAAAAACAAGAAGATTATATTGTCTTTAAAACATTAATTTTCTCCAAAAACTCAACTTAAACTTATCCTTCTTTATTTGTACAAGTAATTCTTCCTTTCTTATCCAGATCATATTATTTATCCTCTCAGTTGAGAAATGGGAAATAAAAAGCTCTAAGAAAGAAAATAATGCATTATTCATAAACTTCATAATATTGAAGGGTAAAAAATGTTCTTCAGAATTTTTTGATTTAGTTTTTTATTGGTTGTGGATATTTAGTTACTGTATCAGTAAGATAATAATTCAGAAATTAATTGATAGAAACTGATAAATGTGGAAAAATATCCTGAATATTCATGTAAGAGATTGTAAGAGAAATCTTATTATATTAATAAATAACAAAATAAGGTATATAAGATTCATCTCTGAAACACTCAATAATAATACTTACAATTGAGATTAATATGACTTTCCTCAAAATAAAATAAAATATAACTAGATATTATAACCCCAAATCAAAATTGAGCTATTGATGATGTTAGTAAGTTTTATTTGAATGAGGAAATTATATAAAATAAATAAACATTATTTTAGCTTTTAATAATAGAGAATTATGATGATTATGTAAAAAGATAATATAATTATTTTATTATTATTATTATAAGTCACCAAAAATAATAATGATCATAAGAATAATAATATAAAAAGCACCACTAGAGTAAATCATAACCGGTTCAAATTAATCAAAACCAAGTTGTAAACAATATAGGTATCATTTATTAAGAAACTGATAATACACAAATGTGTAATAAGATATGACAATAATCCTATCAAAGAACAATAGTAAGCCGAAAAAAGAGAATATTTTGGAAAAACTCATCTATGAGTTCTTATTAATTTAAACCATTTCAAAAAAGGTCAAAAAGAATTACTGATTTTCAAATAAGTCTAAAAACCCCAAAAATGAGAATTAAGGTATTTTTAGAGGAGATGTTGACTTTACAAAAAAAACAATTCTTAAGAGATTCAAAAAGATAATGATATTTAAATATTTCTATTATTTATTTTTTGATAGTAGCAAAAATGAAACACTGAAGAGTGATTTATGATAATATAATAATTTATTTAGTAAAATAAATAGGATTGATAAAATCAATGCTACTGATTGGTGGGCAAAAAACAGTAATTAAATGGTTTTATATTTCTTAAAACACCTCCTCTTTGATCAAAAATTCTCACAGAAGGCGTGTATGAATAAAATCTAAAAATATTATAATTAAAAATCAAGTTTTAACTTGAAAAATGTCAAATTTTAATTAAAATTTAAGTTAAAAGGCTTATTCATATCTCCAAGTAGCTTGAAGCTTCATTTGTTGACATTTTTTCAATTTTTAATGTAATATAATATATTTGGTTGAAGTTGCATTTTGAAAATATCATGAAAATGAAATCTGAAGCCAAATGTTTCAATTTAATTTTTGATTAACTCTCATTTTATTCATAATAGTAAACAAAGGTGTTTCAAAGTGTAAATAACAAAGAATATTATCAATAAGCCAGTACAATTTTGAGTGAATACATGTATAGGATCACATTATAATTTTCTCAAAAAGCTCAATTATCTTAATTTAGAAATTAATTTTCTATAAATTTTTCAAGTTAATACCTTTTTCCATTTAAAAATAGTAATAATGAATAAACCTTTGCTTTTAGTAAGGCTTTGATGAACTTAAATTTTATTATGTGCTAATTCAAGATTTTTTAAGATTTTAAGGCTCTTAAATCCTTAATTACAAGCCTTGAAATTGGGATTTACCATTTGGAAACTTGCAAATCCTGTCCGAATAAAGTATAAACCAGCTTAAAATTTCATTTCCAATAAATTAATAAGCTTTAATTGTAAGGAAGGTTCAAAATTATTCAATACAGGAGGAAAACCTTGATTGGGCTCTTGATATTTCAGAAGGTGGGTATCCTGCAAGCTTTTGCCATTTTTCCTTTTCCCCCTTTTTTGTGTTTATTTTTCCAATTTATTTGTTTAAATAAACAGCTTGGCTTCAAATCAGCTTTGATTGATTCAATTGAATATCTACATACTACATTGTAAATACTTAGCCAGTTCAGTAGCTCTACACACCAACCCAATTTCAACACTTTTCTTGTAAGCTTACATATACATTATGTAGATTCAAATTAGTGTTAAAATTAACAAGTTCACAAATTTATTGAAAATTAAAAAATAGATTGATTGTGAGGAATATTGAATTTTTCCAAAAAGAACCAAAACACTCAGTTTTAGGTATAACACCCTATAAGTTTACCCTAGGTCATATTTGATGTATAATAAAAATATTATATAATATTTATAGCTTTGTTTGTAAAAAAATAAAGCTAAAATAAAATTAAATATTTTAGCTGTAAATTCATTTTAAAATTTAGTTAATGACTAAATTAAATCTATAAAAAGAATTTATGTCCCTATGGTTATGTCATAAATACCTCACAGACTCACAAGTAAATTGTTTTTTTAAGTGAATGGATGAGATTTAAGTAATCTTAAATATTCAAACGCTCTATAAGAATATTTGCAAAGCTGGGAAATAAGTTAATATCAAAAAATAATACTGAGAAAAATTAGAGAGGATGATTTGCGTTCATTGAGGATTTCTTTTGATGGTATTTATAAGTCATGGTTAATATAGCTCTTCTGAAAGTAATCTTCAAGAAGAAAAATTACTGGGATTCTGATTGTTGGCTTGGATGAGTGAATTAAAAGGTCTAATTTTGCTTCTTTATTACAAAAACAGGAGGAGTAAAAGTGAATCAGTAATAACCAATGAAATTGCAAAGACAAAAGGGATGAGTAAGCTAGTAATTTTGTGTTACCAATGGCTAAGTGAGAAATATCAAATTGTAATATCACCCTTATTTCAGTGAAACATAGGAGTGCATATGTCTGAAATTTTTCAATTAAGGCTATTAAACCAGGTGAGGGGCTATTTAATACTTGAATTTTGTAAGTAGAGTTTTACCAATGTCACAGATGATTTTGGATCCCAAAGATATTAAGCCTTATTATCATATTGTTCATAGTTTGGAGAATTGGAGTTTGACTCTTTTGTAAAAAAATTCTTCTTAGTAGGCTAATATATATTATAGCTATATTCATTATTGGAGATTATTCTATAAGTGAAAAAGTATTACTATTGAAGAATGAATAGTGGCTAATAGATGTCTTAATAGTACTATAAATTAATCTAATTATCTATAATTAGTCTTACTTACCCACAAGTAATAGTAAGCATAGGCAAAATTAGCATTATTTTCAGGAAAGAAAAATGGTGTTCCATATGTTTCAGTGTGTAAAGTCATTGATATGGAATCAGTTAACTGTAAGTAAAACTCCAATGGCTTTTTGGTAGATGTTTACACTGGATCTGGAATAGCTTAGCTATTTTTTATATTGTTAAAGAAATGTCTTCAGAATACTTTGTGAGGCCACATATATCACCCAGTGAAAAGGAAAGTAAAAGAAACTTGATAGGTATTTGAAATGTCAATTAATGGTATTTAAGGTGAGGCTTAGCTTCACTTCAAATACCCTTCAAAACGCACTCCCTACTAAGTTATTTTCCACTCCTCAAACTGTGTGGGTTAATTTCCTGATAAATCAAGTTACCCCAAATATTTGATGATTATTTCACTAGCAATTCATGAAGCCACTTCCCCTTATCATATTGTTGAAGAATTTTGGCAAGCTTCATAAAATGATGATTTTTCTTCTATCTAGGATTATATGGAACAATGCATATTTTTGCTTTATAAACTGATACTCAAAAATCTATAAAGCATATGCCTGTTTATGAGGAGCCTAATTTCTCAAAAATAAAAAATTATGCTTCAAAGAAACTGGGTTGCTATTGGGTGGTGCTTGGGGTTTCTGTGACAACAAGTCAAGCATTGCCAATTGAAACAAGATCCTCCCTGGTAACCTTTGCATTGGGTGGTGCCTGGGACACAGCTCCAAGGCACCATGCTATTGGATGCTGTTTGTAACCCTATTACTTTCTACTGAGAAAAGATATATGCCTGTATAAATTTTCCCTCTACACTAACCCACAAAAATTCACAAATAAAGCCTTCCCAATCAAGTCAAAAGTTATGCATGTCTCCTAATAAACTGAAGTATTAACTTTCCACACATTTCAGCTAATTTTTAAACCTTAATCCCTATCTTTGCAATAAAAGAAATTAGTAGAGCTCTATATATTTTTTAGTGCTTCATTTAGTTGTTGGATATTTCAATGTGGGCATTAAGAGTTCCTTGTCTTTTTGGAATTTCTTTATGGTGTTCCTACCACTACTAACCACTTTTTTCTCTTTTAAAATACTCCAAAGAGAGATCAACATTGGAGATTGGGTCAAATCACTTACCTCTGTCTCCCAGTCTGAAAATATCTCATCTTGTTTGTATCTTTTGTGGATATCAGTGATACTATTTGAATAATTTTTTCAAATTTTAGAGCCATCTTATTTGTGAATACAAATTTAATTCCTTCTTTTTATCTCTTATAAAGAATAATCTTGTGAAATAATTGAGACTTTATTAATTATAAATTCCTATTCACTTTTTTTATATCTCAAATCTTAATGGCTCCTATTCTAAACCTAATACTGTGCTCTACTCACATTTGGTCATCCAGAAAATATAAAGGTTTTCTTAGACATAGAAAATCAGCAGGTTTAAACCATATAAATTCCAAAGGAGCTAATGTATTGTATAGTTCTGCTATTGAATTCGGTAGAAACGTCTGAGCTTGGAAGTAATTAAATTACCATCCTTTTTCGAACTTCTGAGAAAATGGAATGATTTTTATTTATCAAGGGCTTGTTCATAAAAGCCAGTCCTGGACGCATCGCTGATGATGCAGCCTTTTTGACATAGTGCTTCAGGAATTGGACCCTGGAAAATGTCTATTTTAGTTCATTACCCCTCTGTTTGTTTGAATAGTTCTTAATACAGACATACTCAAGATTCCCAAAGTCATACCTTATCTAAAATTATTGAATAGCTTTCTTCATAATTGTACTGAACTGCCTTAAACAAGAAAGGGCTTTGAGACATTGGTAAGAAAGTCTTGTTAATTTTTGCTAGGCTACTAGCCTTTGTTGGTATGTAGGTGCAACCCCTCCTGTCTCAGTGCATATGAGCTTTTCATTAACTCTCTTTATTTTGCCATGTGGGTTTTTTTTTGATATGTGGTTTTTATTTTTAGCGGTAGTGGCTTAGTTGCACACTCAAAGGCTTATTTGAAATAAGATAACCAAATGTTCCTGTGGTTGGCTAGATGTGTGCACTGGGCATGCCTCTGAGCGTTGGATTCGAAGCCACAAAATGCATGCGTAGCTTGCAAAACTATATTTGCAGCTTTACCCCGACCCTGTCTAACGGCACGACGTGACTGTTTAGACCTTCTGGGTCCTGATGGGTAGTTTTTGGTGGTGATCTGCCAGTATGTTCTTCAGATCTAGCAATTAGAATTTTACCTTGGCGATAGCACTGCATTCTACGCCATCCCATCCATCAAGCACACTCCGCCAAACTCATTCGCAAATATTTGCGGGGTTAACCATTGTAGGCAAAGAGCTTCTGCGCCTTTGTTTGACTTATTGTAGAGAAACACTATAGGATTAGAGGCTAGAGACTACAAGCAGGATGTAGGAACTGTGGCGTTCCTTTGAAGCTCTCCTCACACCAGCTCCGGTTGAGCCAAAACTTCCCCCCCCCCATCAAAGAGGAGAAACCAACAGCTGCAAGGTTGCAAAGTAAGTTTTCGTCTCGGTCAAAGCCCGCAAGCCACGCACAAGCAAAGAGAGCATCACAGATCCCACATCTCGGAGGCAGCAGTTCCGTTAGTTCGTTAACCAAAGTCTTAGATGTGACACACCTCATTTGCAGCCCAAAGGATAGAAATATATAGTTAAAACCGATTAGGGGCTGGAAAACGTCATACTGTATGACCAATGCTACCCCACTGCCCTCAGGATCTTCCTGGAACAATGTGGAAGCATGCATCGTTCGTCTGTTTGTTCAGTACTGTACAACAGTAACGGGATTTTCTGTAGTTAACAAGTTCTGAAACGTCGAAGGAACGTTATAAATCCGTTACATACAAGTCAGACTCTGGGGAAAAATATTCGAAATACCTATGACCACCTCCTAGCTAGAAAGCTGAAACGTCCCATGCGGCAGTCTAAGCCTCAGGCGGACTAAACAATGAGATCATCAGGACAAAGTGAAATCGATTTGTGCAATTCGCAGTAGGGTCTCACAAGGGCGTCCCTTACAGCATGTGAGTGCATTTCACAAGGTTGCCTCACATTCCTCGTGTAGAACTGGCAACATTGTCTGTCCAGCACAAAAGCTCATCCAGCTAGCTTACCGACACGCTGGTAACAAACAGCCGGATTTGTATTCTGAAAGTGAAGTAGCTTGGCAAGCTAAAAAGCGCAGAATACGGGGGATGGCACGAGACTTTTTCATCGGGAATAGCCAGAGACTAGTGTAGAGCAAGAAACAGTGCCGGTTGGAAACAGTGAAAGAGAGGGCAAACCTTTGGACCCTTACGTACTTGCTTTGCTCACGAGGTTTGCCAAACCTTTACCAAGATTTGCTAGCTATATTAAGACTTTTTGACTTGTTTCAAGATACCCCGCACCTGTCATTGTGAATGTGTAGCCGAAAGCAAATCAACTGATTCTGAAACGGCTGCTACATGTCTGTAGTCTCCGAGAGTTTCCGAGTGGTGCTTTTGCTCCAAAAGTAGTCATAAGTGGACAGAACTCAGCCAAAATCATGTGGCCTATTCAGAAAACTCTCAAAAGTGTCCTCTCGGCGTCCCGCTGAGACATTGAAAAGCTTTCTTATTGAAAAGCACCCTTGCTCTTATTTAAACCACCCTCATAGCCACCGCTGCTCCCATCTTGCTTTACTTCCGTTGAATTAATAATTCTCATACAAAAAAGAATTAAAAAAACTTTCCACGAATAACTCATCAAATCTATCACAATGCCAGCCGTAGCTGGACCGGTGTCCTTCGCCCCACCAGCGGGCAAATCTAGTACTATGGCCATTGTAATAGCAGGCTTTGCTGCTTTTGGAGGGTTCTTGTACGTTTCTACACCCTGTCAAGCTAATTGCTCAACATCAGAGAAGAAGCTGAATGCCTTAATCTTTCCAGATATGGATATGACACTGGGTAGCATTTTCCTTCCTCTCACTCTTTGCTTGTGCTTGACTAACTCCAATACGAGAATTACTACTTTCTCACCACATTCCTTGCTAGTTATATTTCTGGCGTTAAAGGTACAGTCAAATTTTCTGTGCTTGACTTTCGAAATATTCCTCATCTAGCCGGCTCAGAACTCATTGATTTTTTTCCCTTACTTAGCTATGCCTTTTTGGCTACATTCAGTGGGACAGCCCGGCCCTAATGGAGAATACATGATTACAACAAGTCAAGACTCGCTAGTGGGTCCTTTTCTAATAAATAATATGATACCCTACATATTACTAACGGCATGAAATCAGGTTACCAGTATTCTTTCAATCGGAGTTAGTGATCTCTTTCATTTTCGATATGCAGCCCTTGATGTGTTAAGACGTGTAACTTTTGGTCTGAAAAATATAGACCTTCGTTGGTGCGCTTCTTGCATACCCTATTGGCGACAAATATGGCAGAAAGCTGGGCATCATCATTGCTTGTGCCATCTTTTCTGTTGGAGTTGCTCTCCAAACTGCTTCAACTAAACTACCGATGTTCGTCGCCGGTCGGGTATTTGCCGGTCTGGGGGTGGGAGTTTCTTCATGTCTCGTACCAATGTATCAATCTGAATGCGCACCGTTGAGTAACTAGTCTCTTTTGTTATCTCTGACGTTATCTTGGCCTCAGCTCAACAAATAACACCTTTTCTTATTTCATTTCTCCCGATTCATCAGAAAATGGATCCGTGGAGGAGTTGTGGCCTGCTATGTAATTATTCATAAGCTTTCTGTTCTTCAATTAAATCTTTTTTTAATCCAGGCTTTTTCAAACTATCTGCAGCAATGGGCTATTACTATTGGCTTACTAGTGGCTTCAGTGTAAGCATGGCTTGAGAAACAAAATTTCTCCATGAAGAGGGTCATATTGACAAACCTCTTCCAAACCTAGAACGGTGAACGGGACGAAGGATCTCACTACTTATACAAGCTATCGCCTTCCTATAGGCATCCAGGTAAGTCACTTTGAGAAAAAAGACTCATGAGAGAATAAGTTAAAAGACCTCATGAGTTCTCAATTGTACCACCAGTTCGCATGGGCTGCAATCTTATGTGCAGGCTTGATGATCTTACCCGAATCGCCACGATACTTGCTTTTGAAAGGAAGGGAAGATGAAGCCTGGAAATCTTTGAGCCGCTTATATAGTGCTCCTTATGATGACCCTGATGTTCAAGCAGAGTACGCTGAAATAACTGCCAGTCTTGAGAAGGAGCGCTCGTTAGGAAAAACAACTCTACTAGATTGCTTCAAAAATGATGAAAGAAGAAACTTGCTACGAACCCTGACAGGCCTTGGGTATGTACATCTGAATGTAGCAAAGTTTTTCCATAATTTATTGAGCTCTCATTCTTATTGATACAGCATACAAGGTTGGCAGCAAGCGGTACGTTAATTGACGTCTTATGTTTTGATATAGAGCTAGTGAATCAATCTTATGCTAAACATGGCTTTCTAATCAATTCTCACTCACCTAGTCGGGAATTAACTTGTAAGTTACGGTTACTTCTCAGTTAAGTATTGGCGCAAGGCGCTGATATATCACTTTATCACCTCCATTGTTTTTTAGCTTCTTTGTGAGCCTTTTCTGTTACTTTTCTTAGGACTGCCGCTTCCGCGAGCTCACTCCATGTGTCTGATTTTCTTCTGGTCAGTACTACGGTACTACTTTTTTCAAAAATTCTGGCATTTCAAATGCCTTTGTTGTCACGGTTGCGACCAATGTCGTAAGCCTGCATTCGCTTGATCAAATTTTGTTTACAACCATATTTGGACTAATCTCAAACATATACCCCATTTGGGAATTCGATTCATCAGGTCAATGTGGTGGGTTACTAACGCTTAAATTTTATATAAAAAACAAATAACTTCAAATAAGAAAAGTCAGTTCAATTATTGAAAATTTGTTTGGAACGTAGGTCATGACAATTCCCGGAATATGGGCAGTAGACAAACTTGGCCGGCGAACTCTGCTTATCGGGGGCGCAGCCATGATGTTTGCATGTGAAGTACGTTGTTTTCCTGGTTTGAAAAAAAACACCCGTCCTGACTCCAAGCTTACTGATTTTACCATGTTTCAGCTTATTGTGGCTTGTGTGGGGACCTTTAGTTCTTCAACGAACCAAGCTTCGCAAAAGGTATTGGTAGCTTTCTCATGTGGATTCATTGGGATCTTTGCGGCTACTTGGGGTGAGTGATTTTCTTTCGAGAGGTTTAAGAATTGTGATTCAGGAATATCCCTGAGCCCGTGGGCGTGTTTTCAGGTCCGATTCCATGGGTAGTCACAAGGTATGTGGGAATCCCTCTTCAGTTTTGTTTTTCCCAAACTGAGAAGCCGTTTAACATTTAGCGAAATGTATCCACTTGCCACTCGTGGAAAGCAAATGGCCATGTCTACTGCTTCAAACTGGGCAATGTGGGTTTCTTTCCAAAATCGAGTTGTTATTTCAAACAAAAAAATAAATTTATCCTTTCTCCACAATCAGAAACTTTTTTATTGGATTCATCACCCCCTATTTGGTAGATGAGGGTGCAGGAAAAGCCGGCTTGGGAGTCAAGGTCTTTTGGCTATGGGCTTCTCTATGTTTTGGGGCTTTATTGTTTTCGTTCTTTTGGTAAGCCCTTAATGTTGGCACAGTGTTCTCAAAATTGCCCCCCAATCATCACATTTGATCCCACACTGTCTAACTTGATTGTAATTTTATTCTGCAGCATTCCAGAAACAAAGGGCTTATCATTGGAACAAGTAGATCTCCTCTACACCAACTCTTCGGTACTCAAGAGTAATTCTTACCGACGTGAATTGATTGCCAACAATCTTCACGAAGGTATGTCTCCTGCGGAGAAGGCAATACAAGAAAAATTCGAAAAAATTTAAGTACCGATTAAATACCATCAACCTTTGAAGCCTCTTGGGGCTGAGTAAAAGCCCCAGAACTGGGACGGGAGGGGCACTTTTTTAATTATTTTCTCTGGTGGAACGCGATGGGCCTTTTACCTCTATTTCCAATTTTAAATAGCTAGAGTAGCACTCAGGATTTAAATTTTCTATTTAAGTGATCTAGGAATCCTGGATATGTTAATAAGCTTACGCTGAAAAAAACCACTTTGTTTATGAGCAACGGGATTGCATCCCCCAAAGATACTTGAAAACAACAAAGTTCAATATGCTTCATCATTCATGTAAGAGTCTATACGTTGAGAGGAATCCTGTATATTATTTTGATCAGAGACACAATGGTGGTAATAAAAGGCGTTGAAAGATTTAGTGGATCGATTATTCCGCAAGTTTCATTTCAATGCTTCCAACGTCACCCCTGGAGTCAATCTGCAGGCACACCCAGTTCGCGTGACAAAAGTTGGTTTTTTCCTTCAAAGTATTGATATGGCTTTTGCGACTTTATCTTTCGGTTTTATTATTTCACCGTTATGTTTTGCTTTTTTTAACGTGCAATGTATGTTAAATGCCGCACTCAAGCCTGGTTGGCAAGGTGAAAGATTTAAAATAAGTGTAGCGGTGATAGCAGTCAGGCTAAAATATGACCAATTAAAGAAAGCAAAGAATTTAGAAATTATGGCGCAGCAATTAGGCAATATTTTATAGAAGTTACGAAAATATTTCTGGTAATTTAGTTTACATTACATGTCACACAACGAAAGAAGACCCATTATTAAAAACGTTTTGGCGGAAAGGTTGATACATCTTCCACTAGATAACTTATCTTTTGATATAGAGATATAAATGGGGCAATTCAAAAGAAAATAGCAAATCCAAAATCAAAACCAATTGAAATGTCTGTTTTGGATCAAATCTAACAGCTGGCAGTTTTATATTAGGGGGTTTCATTCCTTGAGTTATTTTCTGGTTGTTTCTTTTGAAATCAGCTTGACTGGTTTGAAGATCAGTCATCAATCTTGATGACTGATTCCATGTCTGATTTTGAATGTTCAAAAATCAGACGAAATCTTGATTTATTTTGCCTTTTGGGTTTTGAGCTCAAACATTGGCTGTATCTCAATAGAAATGGTGTAAAAACCTACCCACTAAAAGAAACTGTTGCCCTATTTCAGGACAAAATTGGTCCACAAAGGCTCCAGCTAACTTGGAGAGCCATTCAATTTGATGTCTGCTTTTGTTGCTAGCCACATCTCAAAAAGAACTCCAATCAGACACCTCACTAGTGGTGGTCAGTAAAGGAATGAAACCCCCTATCAGGAGGGTCAAACCCTTCCTGATTTAACATTTCACAGCTTTCTGTTTTGGTGCGCCCAATACCCATGAGATAGGGTGGAATCAGGTACAGATGGTGTTGCCTTGAAGTCAACCCAAAATGATTTCTAGCAGATGGTATATCCTACATGCATGCTGGGCTGTCTTTTTATGGGGGTTTGGGGGCATTGATGAATGCTCTGGACTGTGAAATATCACTAAATACGGCACACTGGATTTCAAAATCAGGCAGTCAAATTTAGTACTATCCCAGGGCCAAATCAGGAAAGGTTGGACTCCCACTATTAGGGGGATTCAGTCTTGATATTATCTGTGCATTTTTTGGCTTAAATTAATTCTTGATTTGGGCCAAAATTAGGCTGTGAGAAATGTTCATTACAGACACCAAACCTTGACAAATCCAATAGCTGATGTAGCCTGCACTTGGTAAGCATGAAACCTTTGGTGAGGTCTTTTTTGAAAAGTCTATTTTTGTAGAAAAAAACTCTACCCTAACATCTCCAATAATAAATCCCAGTTTTTTCAATGTCACACCAAAATGGAAACAAAGAGGTTTTTTATTTAATTTGTGCTCCTGTTGAGTCACATAAAATTGAAGGAATATTGATGCTGACCACCATTCATTTATTCATCAAAATAGTCTTCCCACTTATGACATTCAAAGGGAGGATTCAGTAGATAATGATCATTGGGATATACCTAGCTTCTCAATTAGCGGATTTCCAAATTCATTAAATGAGAGTGAAGCTATAATATATTTGGAGAAACCCACAACTCTCATGCCTTTCAGAAATTATGGAGAGCCAGGAATATTTGATTGGATTTGGCACAAAATGTCCTTAAAACACAATTCAATAAATCAATAAATTCAGCCTGCTCCTCATCAAAAATCAGTACAAAAAATGAAGGTATTCTCACTAGGAGTGTCCCTGGTGATCTGGACAAGTCGTACATGTAACCATGGACCTGCAACAGCCCTATTCATAATTTCCTAAGTATCAGGATGACACATGAATTTAACAATGTGACTCTGCACTCCTTCCAAGATATCAGTAAACAGGTGTCTGCCCCATTTTCATAGATGTTTACAGCTCTGAATTCAACTTTTAGTTATGGAAAAGACACTAAACTTCCAGAAAAAATGAGTCTTATATGTACCCAAGTGACATATCCCCAACACCATTGAGACCAGTTTCATGATATTGAAATTCCCCTTCAGGTGTTACCCAGTCAGCTTAATGGTTGAATCTGGGGGAAAAGTGGGATTACCTTAGTAAATGCATACAATCATTGGAAGGGGGGTGATCCAGAGATAGGAAATATCAAAAAATTTACAAAAAAACAAATAAGGAAAGAGTTCAAAGGGAAAAGGCCATAACAATACCAATTTGAAGCTTAAAATTAAGAATTATGAAAAGATTTGTGCATAAATAGACAATAATAATAGTTATTGTTGATAGTTTGTGAAAAATTAAAATACTAAAATAGGGGAAAAATTAATCACATGTTCCATCACACATGATATTTTTTCTGGTTAGCTGAATTCTCTGAATTCCCCATTTCAACTTAATTTTTGGGATTGTGCACAACACTTCAGTATGTATAAGAACTAGATTTCAGCCAAAGAATAGCTTTTCAAAAATTTGTTGAATTTTGAGGGTCCTCAAATATTCAGTCTGACCAAATATTTGGAATTAAATTTGAGCTACCTTGACATATTTCAAATTGAATTTTTGAAATATTTGAATATTAAAAATAAAATTTTGAATTCAGTTTTTTGTAAAAATGAAAGATATTTTTACATGAAAACTTTAATATAGGGCTTTGGTAATGTGAGCCTGTGAGGTATATATAGCATACCAATAAGGCCACAAATAACTTTATATACAGCTGATTTAGTCTTGAACAGACTTTTCAGTTGAAATTAAAGTAAAAAATAACAAAAAAAAGTATAACTTTTGTTTGGATAAACAAAGCTATAGTTATTATATCATTTTTGGATTCTACACTAAAAATAACCTAGGGTACACCCATAGGGTGTTATACCCAAAAATGCTTATTTCTTGAGTTATTGGAAGATTTGAGAATTTAACAGTACTCATTTAACTCTTTTAACATTTTTTTAAAATTGTTAAGTTTAATCTTAAATAAGCTTAAATCTAAACTTGCATAAGCTTTATGCAAACTTACCAAAATTTTAGTTAAAATTGAGGTGTTGTGTATATTTACTGAATTGGCTAAGGATTTCCCATACAGAATGTAAATCCTGTGTGAGCTCAATTTAAAAGTGTTCAAGGCCATAGTATGGCTTTAAATAAATAAAAGGGCAAAATCTATGCAAAAAAGTGGGACAAAGGAAAACGACCAAAAAGAGCTGGGGTACACAACTTTTTGGATCTTCAAGGATTCAATTAAGGTTGTCCACCTGTATTGGAGGATTTTCAACCTTATTTAAACTTTGAGATTAGACTTTGATCCAACCTTAAAGTTTAAACTGTTTTTATCCCAATTTGGAAAGGAATTTCAAGCTACCAAAGAGTAAATCCCAGAATGCAAGCTTGTAATTAAAGCTTTAAGACCTGTCAAAGCTTAAATAAGCTTAAAAATTTAAAGTTAAAAGCATTAAAACCTTATCAAAAGTTAAGTTTTGGTGTGTATTGCTATTTTACATGGAAAAATAGCAATAACTTCAAAAATTCATTAAAAATACAAATGTTACTGGATTTGCTTGAAAATTTCACACAGCTTACAATTCAATGTTATCTTTGTATAAATTAAATTTTAAGTATCTTTTATAAACAGGCTTTACTTATAATTAGCCTGGAAAATTACTCTTTTAATTATACTCAAAGAAAATTAAGATTTTTTTAAAAATTCATTAAAAACTGAGTTTAAGAGATTTTCACTTGAAACTTTATCTTTAAGTTGTTCATGCGATGAGATTTAATAAAAAAAAACTTATTTTATATTTAAACTCAAAATAATTAACTTAAATGAAGATTAAAGTTACTTGGAGTTAAGAATAACACCCGTAACTTTAAATTGGAATTAAAAATAAGTTACCTCAAGTTCAGAGTTTTATTTTTAAGCATGATTTTTAAGTTTTGACCTGAGAACTCCCTTTATATCCATTATGAATAATGAGGGATTCTCTGCAGACATAAAAAGAGTCTATTCATCACTGTTTTTGTCAATCAATTCAATCCAATCCAATTATATCAAACATTTAAACAGGTAAAGTTTTATTACATATAAAATCTTATTATCAAAGTAATTCTAAATTCATTTTACTCTTTATTAATATTCAATTAAAGAATTGAAATCATAGAACTCAGATTATTGTTGTAATCACCAATAATATATTTTATTTCATAAAATTATTGTCTTTAAAATATCTTTTAAAATCCACAAACTCCTCTTAAAAACTCTTTAGTCATATTTTTTATTATGAAAAGTTGTTTTATATTTTAGCATATTGAATTTTAGCATGTTTTCAATTTATAATAATTATTTAATATAATAACTTTTGTATTTGAATTGTTGTATTGAATATATATTATAAGTAAGTTTTCCCTAAAATTCTATATTTTTTATCTATTATTAGTTTTTTTATATAGAATTTCTCTATAAGAATAATATCTGCACAGTGTGTGCTATAATTTTTCCTTATAAATAATATTTATAGTATTTATAAGTGGTTAAATATTTATATTTTCCACGTGTAATTGTCTCATTAAGAGCTTTATACTTCTTATTGTTATAACTGTCAGTGACTATAACAATGATAGAATAATTATAATTTATTATAATTATTAATATTATTATTATTATATTGAATAATAATAATTAAACTTATTTTCTTAATATAATTTTATTTAATTTGTGGTTATAATATTTTGTTATATTATATTTTTCTACTGAGGAAAGTCATAGTACTCTTGATATTGTTACTATTAGCAAGAGTTTCATAGACAAACCTTACATCCAACCTACAGGTAGACTTACAATCAAACTTTACACCAAAAGGTCAATTTTACAGCAAGAATTTGGAGGTATTCATAACACCATGGCACAAACACCAAAGGGAAGTGTATGTGTTTAAATAAATTATTCAATTTCATCATGCATATGTAATAATCAAGTTATATATAGACAACTAGCTACAACAAATAAGGTAACACCCTTTGAATTACACACCCCACCCAGCTTTACACCCCCTTATAGTCACAGGGCTCCTGCAGAATGAAAATGACACATTCATTAGTTACACAGCCACCTTGCATTCAAAGTCACATGATGCAAAGCCCAATCCCATGGAATTACTACAAGTCATTTACAACACAGCCACAGGAGTACCTTATCTTATATCCACAGTAACACCATTTGAAACCTTAAAATAGAATCAGAATTATTTACACCACTCATCACCTCATGCAAACTAAAGCTAGTTATAACAGAATGCATGCAGTACACACTTCTAATTAAATCTCAACCACATGACTATGCACAGCATGTGTCAAGTTAGAAAATCACATCATCTCATACACAGCAGTAAAGTCATCAGTGCAAGAATTTATCAACTGACCTCATTTTAAAGTTTGAAAGGAAGAAGAACAACCATTACACCTGTATAAATTAAATGGCCACTTCTACCAAGCACAAAATATGACATATGCAAAGTAAAATTCATCATTAATCATGTGATACTTTTCCACCAACAGAATTTCTTGTGACAGAAAAAAATTCTTTGCACAAGAAAAATCCTCAGCCAAAATGAAATCACCTCATGCCTGCAAGGAAAATCCAAGAATATCACATCATAATTAGTTAACCAAAAGGCCATCATGTGATGAATGGAGGCTATGCAGAGAAAAAATTATCACCAAACCGTAAATCACCTGACCCATGCAAGAAAGGTCCTCACCAAAAACAAAGTCACATTATGGAATCAAGAGGAATTAAAGTGGAAAAAGACAGCTCCCATGGAGGGCCCCCTGGGCTCCCAAAAGGTATAAATAGAGGGGCTCTCTCCCCCCAAAATTCAAAATACCCCATGCACATTATATCCACTGAAAAGTAGGAGTATAGGAATAAATCATCCCTCACCTGTGAGGTAGTCCAGTATATTATAGTAAATTTACTTACCCAGTAGCTACGTTCACTGGAAGTATAGTGTTAAAGATTACCCAGTAGCTAAGCTCAGTGGAAGTATAGTGTTGAAGATTACCCAGTAGCTAAGCTAAGTGGAATCTTAGTATTAAAAATAAAAATTGTTCAGTATCCAAGATTAGGGTTACTGCTCTATTAAAAGATTTTATCCAGTAAACTTAACTTACCCCTTTAAAAATCCAATATAAAAGAATCTTACCTCTTAAATTTAACAAACACAATTTTACTTTATTATCACCAACTCTTAAAAAAATAACAAATCTTTAAAAAATTACTTTACTATATTATAATTTTACCTTAAAAAAATTACCTTTATCAACACTCATCAAATTTTTCTGAACACCTTAAATAACTCATCTTACCAAACTTTTATCACCAAGAAGAAACCACTCACCCCAATTTCACTAAAAAAATAAAAATTATACAGACAAGGCTTTCATTAAAATTTCAAAATTTAACCAAAATCACCAACATTATTTTTCTTATTATATATTGAATAGTTCTGTTCTGAGACTGCTGAATTTTGTCTTCTGCAGTTTTGAAGCCACTTACTGATTTTAGTTTGGTTTGTGAGCTCCAAGGAAGATTTTTTTCAGTATTTTAGGAGGGGAAGGCAATAAAACCTTTCCACCCTTGGTTACAGGAGTTATTAGCAATTCAAAACTAGTTACCTGTGATTTCCCCCTCCAGGTACTGCCTCATCTTAATCCCACATGAGAGGATTTCCCACATCTGGTGTCCCAACAGTGGCCCAGTCAACCTCAATTTCAATAAAAATATTCATTTCAATTACAATTAATTCATCCAAAAAAAAGAAGATATTTAACTACTCTAAAAATAATTTTTCTCCTAAAAAAGACTGGATTAAAATAATCAAAATCAGTCAAACTCATCATCTCAGGAATCTCAATCATCAACTCACTTTAACCATTACTATTATCCACCCAATCAAGAAACAGAATTAGGAAAGGAATCAGGAATATATTCCAATTTTCCTATTGCAACACCCAGAACCAATAAAAGGGACTTGAAGTTTGTGGAGAAATTCTTCCTTTATCTCCTTGAAAGAAATACAATCAATAACTCAACACCAAAATAAAAGGAAGAAATAAATAAATCAAAAATGAATAAACCTTTACCATCAAAATTACCTTCCAGTATTGAAGAAATCCAGGAAGAAAACCTTAATGAAGAGACTGTTGAAGGACAGGAAGAAATGTCTTCAACAGACAGACTTCATCAGAAAATACTAGAAGCTCTAGAACAATTACTAGAACTAATCAAAAAGGAAGGAAAAAATAAATCATCAAGTTATACTCCAAAAAATAGTCCTCTTGAAGAACAGACCATCCTTTCAAGATCATTAAGGCTACATGGATCACCTTCACCTTACCCAAGACCCATGACAACATCAACACCTTACACAGAACAAAGACAAAATACTTTACCAAGAAGAGTCAACATTTCTTCCTAAATCCCAGCTCTATCACATCAAGGAATTTCAAGAAAAACTACTCCAATAGTGAAAATTAGAGCCAAGGACTGAAAGATTCATCAAGAAAGTTGGAAATATTGCAGAAATTGAAGGAGAAAGTGGAAGAGAAATTGCAAGACAAATAGAATTTTGGACAAAAAATGAAGAAATCAGTTACTATATTGAAGAAATGCCAGGATAGGAAACAGCTGATTGGGATCAATTGAAAGTGTGTATGAAAAGAAGATTGTTAACAGTCTCACCTGAAAGAAGATAAAGATTATCCTCAATCACTTAATTATTCACAAAAAATCAACAAGAAGGTGGAATAAGACACATGACACAATACAGAAAATTCATTGGGGAATATGAAGAAATAATCACTTACCTCAAAAGATACCAATATATCCAAGGTGATATAAACCATAATCAAGAAATATTGGCCAGCCTTCCTACAAGTGTTCAAGAATCAATTTACAAAGAAATGATCAAAGACAGAGCTATGGTGCAAGCCTTGGATGGAGGTTACATCATACCAAGATTGGATATTTTGAAAATATACATTGAACAGTACTTGGAGGCCAAGGTTCTGATTCAACAAAAAGAGTTTTCCAAACCAAAAAATCCAGAAAAGAAAACAAGATTTGAGGATGAATGCTTGGATGAAGTTTCAAAACAAGTAAAAGAACTCACCCAAAAGATCAAAAATCCTCCACAACCAGAGCCCCAACCAAGAAATGAGGGAAAAGAATCAGTTAAAGAAGTTCTAAATCAACTCAAAACCTTATCAGAAGCTGTCAATCCACAAAGAAGGAATTGGAACAACAATCAAGAGCAAAGATTCCCTCAAGAGAATCAGCCACACAGGCCAAGGAATCCCTCACCACCATTTTAATCCAGTTACCAACTTTAGATACCAGCTCCAATGGCTCCAAGACCACCATTAAATTGTACTTACTGCAAGGAAGAAGGCCATTCAACAAATAGATTCACTCACCTTGCTGAAAATTTAGACAGAAGGATTGTCAGAACTCAAGGAGAATCTTACCTATTTCCCAATTATCAGAGAGTACCTATGGAAGGGAATGAAAGTGCCAAAAACTTAGTCAGAGCTTTTGCAAAGGAAAAAGCAGAACTCAACAAGAAATTTATGTAAAGGCCTACTGTAAAGGAGCTATCAGAAAAGGACAAGGAGAAAATCAAATCCCTCAACTCAATGGATCTTCAAGAAAGACTATTAACGTTTGGATTCAAAGAAATACCAAAGCCCAAAATTCATTATGCCTGTCCTTTGGGATTCATGGAAATCTTCATCAGAAAGGAAGAATATCCTATCAGAGAATTAGTGGACATTGGGGCAGAACTCAAAATTAAACCAGAAGAAATAGCAATGAAATCCTCACTCACAACAAGAAAACTAAACATGAACCTTAGGGGAATTGGAGGCCATACTACTTCATTGGTGGCACTTTCAGAATTTACTCCAATCATCCTGGCTTCAGGTGAAGAAACTCAAATACAATTTTTCATTGAAAAAGGATCTGTCCATAAAGTACTCCGAAGACTCTTTTTGGCAAACAATAACATTAAGCTGGAATTTTCCCATAAACAAGGAGAAATACTCAGTTATCAAGAACCTGATTGAAGAATATTATGCATGCCAATATGCAAACTGGCCCACCTAGAGGAATGGATTTATGTAATATGGAAAAATTGTTAAGAAATACCCAAAGAAAGAAGTTTCAAAATTAAAAAACAAGACAATACCATAATGAAATTAACCAAGAAGACCCAAGGGTTATCTATGTCTCCAAAAAGTGATAAATTTGGCCAAGATTTACAAAACAACAAATGGTCAAACAACCTCCAAAGAAAAGTTGAAGACTCAAACTCTGAAGATGAATCACCCAGTATAATTCACAAGCCAATTAATAGAACTGAAGAAAACTTCAATATTATGGTGGATGAAAATGAAAAGATAACTGGAAACCCTTTCAAAACTAAACCCAAAAAGAAGAAATTCAGATTTAGTGAACATCATGAGCTTTCAGATGAAGAATTTATAGATTAAATTGAAAAAGACATCAAACTTATGGAAGAAAGAGACAAAAATTTAAAAGAAACATACCATATCAACTTCTTGGAAAGACCATTGAACAGCCAAGAAGAACCATATGAATAGCATCTGGAAAACCCTGAGTTCATCCAGCAACCTCCCAATGAAGATGAAGAAGAAGAATCAAACCTAGAAAATGAATACAACTACCTTTAATTTCTATTTATTATCTTTGAAGACATTTCTGGGGATGAAGCTCAAGAAAGTCTAGATTAAGATAAATATTTATGTCAACTTCCAGGAGCAAACTTGAACAAAATCCAATTCCTAGAGCTATCAAATGAAGAGGGAATTAAATGAAGCCTCTCAAATCAATTCTGGGATAAAACATTTTCAATGGGAATTTTACCAAGAGGACTCTACTTCAGTCAAATTTGGGCCCAATGGTATCTTGGATTAAATGGATCAACATATCAAACAGGAAGACTGAAATGGGTTGGAAATGGATAAATATTCATTGATAAATACTTATGGTGGTCAGAGTTTACATCAGAACCAGAAATTGAGGAAAGAAATTACTTTGTGGAAGCCCTCAAAGAGCTGATTTTGGCCAGGTTACTCAACAGATACTCAACCTTCCCACTTGGGGGAGTTCAAATTTAAATAAAATCAACAAAATAAAGATTTTTTTCTAAAAATGTATCAGTATCATCCATAAAATGTATCTTGAGTTTAATTTTTTTCTTTTTTTCTCACAAGGCAGTGACTTCCTGCCTTAACCAAGAAGGAACTCATCAATAAATTATTTCTTTAAGTATATATAAATATAAAAAACTTACATTAAAAATATCAATCACTTCCACCATGGCCAATTCACCCACTTTTGGATCCTATGGGGAAGAATTAATAAAAGAAGACCAAATTATCAATGAAGAATTTGTTTGGTCACCAAGAAAAGATGAATATATCAATGAATAAACCCTTTGGAACTTTAAAGATACTCTGTGAGCCTTGAGGTATGTTTTACATACCCAAATAGGCCACAATTATCTTAAAAATAAATTCTGAATTATGCATAACCCATAAGTCATGCACATATTCAAAATTCATCATTTTTGATTTAAGAAAAGATGAACAACTTTTTATTGAGTAAGTAAATACATGAATTAAAGGCCAGATTTGAATTATACACAAAAATTTACCTAGGGTAGCTCCATAGAGTGAATAAGCTCAAATTAACTCTTTGAGGTGGTAATATGGAAAATACTTCAATACCACATCATCAATACCACATAAAAGATCCATGAAAAGTTTTTTTTTCTTAATTTCACGCCAAAATAATGGGAATGTGTGAAATCCCATGAAACATATACACTAAAAATGGTGTTATGCATGCTTTGGGCACCTAATATCATGGTATTCTTACATGGACTTTTGGTACACCCATAGTGGATATCTCACTTCAGGCTTAAATTTCTATTTTGACGTGAAAATTAAGCAAGGGGGACAAAAGACATCAAAGAGAGCCAAGGTACTCAACTTCTGAGGCCTCAGAGGTGTGGACAGCTCCAAAGCTTGGGTCCAGGCTGATCTTGGCCTAATTGGTAAGCTAAAACCTTTTGGGAACTTGGTTACCATGCTACAACTACAGTAAATCATAAGAAAATAGTAAATAAGCTGCTATTTTGATGTGCCAAGGAGGTAAAGAGCTACTTAGACTCCTGTAACCATGTCAATTCTTAATGAATTTCCATGAATAGACCCTAAAAGAGTAATTCAAACCTTTTTTGGACTTGTATCCATTGATTTACATCATAGCAACCAGCTAAATACTGATATTTGCAATTCTACATAGAAATGAGGTAAAAACTTCAAAAATTCATTGAAAATACAATTATTAATGAATCTCTCTGCAACTTCCACGACCAATGGAGAGCTCTATTATCTATGGTACAACCAAAAAGAATGATGGTTCTACTAGTAAGATCAAATGTTTTACTCACAGTTCATTTTTGATTATTCCATGTGAAACACTGAATCTTCAAAAGTTCACAGGAAATAAAACCTGTGATGAAATTACCAATAACATTGATAACTTTGAGAAATAAATGATGATTTTGGAATAAAAGAATATTTACAGGTGTTACTCCTTTTATTCTTAACCATAAATGGGTTGGTAGTCACATAGAAACCTCAATCAAGTAATTATGACAATCGTACGTGACAACAGATGATGCAATCAATAATACAAAATAGTTTATTGTTTTCTCACTCACTTGTTTTTCAGTTTTCTCCATGGCATGCTTCTGTGAGCTGTCTTAGACTTAAAAGAGGCCTCCCCTTGCTGTTTTTTCCAAATCATCATCACATTGTTCATTTATATCATTGTTACCAACAAGTAAGTATTAGTTAAAGCTTTTCTCAAGTGTTTTATTATTTCAGAATCAATAAGAAAGACATGAAATCATAGAAATCAACTCTATATTTCTGTAATATTGCTTTAAAATCATTTTGATTCATTAAATCCACAATTCTATGTCTCTACTTTTATCTTTAATAAGTTCTTTGGAGTATTAGTGAGTGATTTATTTTTTAATTCTTAAAGTTTTTCTCTAGTAATAGTTTTCTTCAAGGATTCTCTTTATAATTATTCATGCAAAAGATAATTATATATTAAAACAATTTTATCATTTTAATAAATGAAGTTTTTATTATTAAATTCTTCTTGTAATTGATTCTTGTAGACAATTACTGCTCACTGTTATAATCACTAGTAGTGTATAACACGTGAAAGAAATAATTCTTTAATTATTTAATTGTGGTTATAATAATTCTTTATTATTATCTTTCATAAGAACAATCATAGTACTGTTGATTCATAGTAATATTATCAACAGTTTCATAGACACATCTTACATTTGGGGCCTGGCTGTGTTTTTTTTGAACCTTGTACCCTTAATTAATATATTTTTAAGCATCAAAATATATTAATTTAATAATATTTTTTCTTTAAATTTGAAGTTGAAATAATTTTATTTTTGAAATTGTCTTAAAATCCTTTTCATTGAGAAATTTGGTTTAATTTTATACTGTTTTTAAATGTGGCTTTTTCACATCCAAAAACTTATAAAATTATTCTTTGAGTTACTCTGAATTAATTTTGATTCAAAATCTTAAATTTTATTTTATTTTTCTTTGAAAAGAATAATTTTATAATATCAAAAAATGAAAATTTATCAAAAATCTTAAAAATATTTTAAAAAGTATAAAAAATAATTTTTTCTTCTAGTTTTTCTAGTGTCTTTAATCAAATACTGTGCAGCTGGTAACAGACTAAGTAAGAGATATATTACCAGTCCAGAATCTGAGGACAGCATTGAGGTTCAAATTGCTAAAAGAGGCACCTTATTCAACTCTGAAAAGACTAAATTACCACCAAAAGGTGTGTTTTATCTTTATATTTTCACTCTTTATCTTAAAATTGACGTGAAAATGGTGCATACCAGAAATGGAAGCAACTGTTCAGTACAACAAGATGTATGTGGACAAGGAAGAGGCAAGACCAAATCCAGAAGTGTCAAGTCTTCCTCAAGAAAGACACATTTGGAGGATGCCAGAGTTTCCCCCCATTCCCAAGGTCTGTACCCACAAACTTTGATGCAAATTCTGAATCTGAACTGATTCATGATAATATTTTAAGGGCTGAACCCCTTTCAAGTGGCAGCAATAGAAATTTATCAATGCCAATACAAAAATTGGTTCAAAGCAGCCAAAGAATAGGAGTGGGAAATATGCCCAAGCCTTTGGCAGGGGGCCATGAACTCCGACTTACACGTCAAGAGCTTTCTGGGTCAGGAGAAGACCATAGAACTATTAGGAGGTTGGAGCCCATTGTCTTGCAAAGACAAGGTCAAAAAGATAAATAATTGGTTGAAGAACCAAACTCTTTTATCCATAGACCGGAAGAAGGAACTGGAAATGACTCCAGCTTTGGAGACAGAAGGCCCAGTGGTGTCTACCAGCTCCAGAAGTGTCCAAAGCCAAGCCCAAAGGACCTCAGAAGAAACAGAGAGATCCCAGGAACCATCAAGGCAAGGGCAAAGGCAAAGCCAATTGGCACAGACCTTACCCACAAGGGTAAAGGATTCCCAAGTTAGAACCTTCAGCCGTGGACAGTGTGTTCAATATGGCCAGGACTCTGATGGAATTCACATCCAAGGAACAGGAAAGGATGAACAAAACGTTTCCATGCAAATAATAAAAGAAATAAATTTTGTAAAAAGTAGTATTGATTTAGAACTTGGTAAATTTGATGCAAAGATTAATAAAATTACATCAGAAATAAGTGGATTAAAAAGAAATGACAGAAAGTATACTGAATGGTATCAGTTGACAAATGTAAAACTTGATTCAAGTACCACTACATGTGACAGAATTGAAAGTAAATGTCAAATTCAGAATGATGAAATGGAATATCTTTCCATTTTAAACATTAATGATCAACTTAGAATTCTAAAAGACCATGTCTTGGAGATTACTAAAAATACCAATCAGTTTGCCACACATTTAGCAAAAAGTGACAGTGAAAGACAGAAACTGAAGAATGAAATAATTTAAAATGTAGAACAAATTCACAAGAATTATGAACCACATATTCCAAGACATTCTACACCTTTGACTGAAGAAAAAATCTCTGTTAAAGGAAGTTTTACCCCACTCTTAGGAGAAAATGTTATCTCTGCAAAAGATATTCCCAAATTAGAAGAATGGCCAACATTCTCTGGTGAAGGTGAATACAACCATATTGAGTTCATCAGAACTATTGATATGTTGCAAGAAGACTTCAACATACCTGATGAAACTATAGTGAGAAAGTTGCACTGTCTGTTTACCAAAACTGAAAAGATATGGTACTACAAGATGATAATAGATCATGGAAAACATGATTGGTCTTGGTGGAAATCTGAAGTGATTACCAAATGGGCCAGTAATTCTTGGAGGTTTCAAATGGAAAATACTTTTGAAAATTCCATTTTTAACCCAGAAAAAGATAAACCACTTACTTGGTTCTTCAAGCAAAAAGACAGATTATCTGCTTTACACCCAGATATGTCTGACACTATGATTATTATGAAAATATTAATAAAGTGTGGAGGAGAACTGGGAAATGCTATCAAAAGAAGATGTGTAGAACCCTGTTCAACACAACACTACATTAATGCAATGGAAGATATCATCACCAGAATAAGAATCGGTAAAACTTAGACTAAAATCCCTATGGAATCCAAGGTAATTTCAAAGGTTCCCAGAGAGGAAAGAAGACATGAGAAACCTGTCTTGAAGTGTCATAAATGTGGAAGCACATCACATTTAGCCAACACTTGCACCAAAAAGACAAAAATCAATTAATTTCAAGTCATTGAAGAAGCTCAGTGTACTGAAGGAAAAGAAGAATCTGACCTAGATTCTGCAGTCTCTGAGGATACACCAGTAGAGGACTATACCATTGAAAACATTACAGCTTTCTTTGAGGTCACAGAAGTCCATACTCACTTGCCACAGTACAGTGAGGGCTGTAATAACCTGATCAATATCCAAGATGCCAGAATGTTTAAGACCAAACCTGATAGAGGAAATGGTTATACTGCTGGAGCATCTTGTATCACATCAATTCTGATGAATGATGTTGAAGCCAAAGTAAATTTGGATACAGGGGCATTTTGCACTTGTGTGAGCAAATATTATCTCCAAGTTATACTTCCTGAATGGAAAAGCCATCTGTTACCAATAGAAGGTGTGCAATTTAGTAGTGCCAGTAACAATATGTACCCTTTTGGCATATTAGACACTAATATTGTGTTCCCACACCCTGCAGGAAGCATTAGAATGAAAAAAGAGATAGTAGTGATGGACAATTGCACATCTCAACATATCATTCTTGGAAATGATTACTTGAATATTTATGGTATTGACATAAATAGCCTCAAAGACAGATATTTCACAATTGGAGAAAACAAAAGACAAAAATTTGCTTTTTCCAATATGTGCAAACAAATATCCATAATATCTTCCAAGAAAGATACTTATAAGGAAGAATTTGTAGCTAATCAGCTTGTTGAAGCACAAATTAATCCATCATTGTCACCAAAGATGAGGAATGAACTTATTGATGTGTTATACACATACAATAATGAATTTGCCTCTGATAATGAGCCATTAGGTGCTATAAAAGGACATGAATTTGGTATTAATCTTAATATTGACAGACCATATCCTCCAGTACTTAGAAGAACAGCTTATCCAGCCAGTCCCGGAGCTAGAGAAGCCTTGGAAAAACATATCCAGGAGTTAATCCAACTTGGTGTACTAAGGAAAGTAGGCCATAATGAAGAAGTGGAAGTGACAACACCTGTTATTATTGCTTGGAATAATGGTAAATCAAAAATGGTTGGAGATTTTAGAGCATTGAATACCTACACAGTTCCAGATAGGCATCCAATTCCTAGAATACAAGAAGCATTGACCCAATTATCTAAAGCCAAGTTTATAACATCAATGGATGCATTGAAAGGCTTTCATCAGAATGTTTTGACTCCTAAAGCTAAGAAATTACTTAGAATTATCACTCACTGTGGTATTTATGAGTATCTTAGAATGCCATTTGGTATCAAAAATGCACCGTCTCATTATCAAAGAATGATGAATACCATTTTCCCTACAGAGTTATCTGAAGGATGGCTTATCATTTATATTGATGATATTATCATATGTTCTGATTCATGGTATTTACACCTTGAAAGACTTTCAAGAGTACTTCACAAAGTTGCAGAAGTGAATATGAAGATTTCACTCAAGAAATGTAATTTTGGTTGGGAAGAACTCAAAGCATTAGGACATATTGTTTCTGGTTTAAGCTTGGGTATTGACAAGAATAAAGTGGCAGAAGTGTTACTTAAGCCAATACCCCAGAATAAAAAAGAATTGATGTCTTTTCTTGGATTTGCCGTTTATTACAGCAACACTTGAAAGATTTTGCAATACTAGCCAAGTCCCTCTATAGAATCTGTGATCAACAAACAGTATTTGAGATGACACAGGAGAGAATTAAAGCTTATGAGAAGATAAGGAAGGCTCTTACAGAAGCACCTTTACTCCTCATTCCTGACTGGAATATACCTTTTAAATTGTACATTGATGCATGTGGAGATGGATTAGGGGCAGCCCTTCATCAAGTCCAAATTATTGATGAAAAACCTACATAAGCACCAGTTTGTTACATCTCATGACAAATAAAACCAACAGAAGCCAGATATGGTGCAAGCCAAATGGAGTGCTTATGTTTGGTATGGGAACTTGAGAGATTACACTATTATCTTGATGGTAGTGTTTTTGAAGTGATAACTGAATGTAATGCTGTGAAATCACTTCTTAACATGAAAACTCCCAATAGACATATGTTGAGATGGCAAATAGTCATTCAAGAATATAGAGGAAACATGACTATAGTTCATAAAGCAGGAAACATTCACAAGAATGCTGATGGACTTAGCAGGTGGGCATTAGCCAACACTCCTGATAAACCAGCTTATGTACCTTTGGAAGCTAAAAAATAGATTCAAATTGAAGGAATCAACATAACTGATATTGGGCCTGAATTCTTTGAAGAAGTCAGAGAATCTTATAAGCAAGACAAGAATTTCCATATCTTGACTTCTTTGTTAGAGAAAGACTGCAAAGATACATCCTCAGTCAATGAACCGGATGAAGTTTGGAAAAATTCCTATTCTGAAGGAATATTTCACTTGTTTGATAGGATTATTTACCATAGAACCAAACATTCCTGTGTGATAAAATTATGTAGCAGATTGCTTATTAATACCATTCTTCATGAATGCCATGATAGCATATACTCTGGACACCTGTCAAAGGACAGAACACTTTAAAAAGTGAAAAACTGTGCATGGTGGCCATCTTGCAGAAAAGAAACCATTGAATATCGCCAAACCTGTGGCAGATGTCAAAAATTAAACAGGAGTACAGGCAAGAAAGTCTGACTTATGATCCATATTCAAGAACCAAAATCCCCTTGGGAAGTTGTTCACATGGATTAGGTCACAGCACTTCCTCCAAGTGGTGACAAAAGCTATAATGCTTGTTTAGTCATTGTAGACAGATATAGCAAAACTCCCATATTCTTACCATGTCATAAAGATGACACTGCTATGGATACAGCTCTTCTTCTATGGAGTGGAGTTATTTCTCATACAGGATTATTTAAGAATATCATAAGTGACAGAGATCCCAAGTTCACATCTGCACTTTGAACCAATCTTCAGAGATTGTTTGGGACTAAGTTATCATTCTCTACAGCATATCACCCTCAAACAGATGGGCTAGCAGAGAGAATGATTCAAAATTTAGAAGACATGATCAGGAGATTTGGTGCTTATGGGTTAGAATTCAAAGACTCAGATGGCTTTACCCATGACTGGTGCACTCTTATACCTGCATTAGAATTGGCATATAAGACATCAGTCCATTCTTCCACAGGTCACACTCCTGCTATGTTAGAAAAAGGATGGAATCCAAGACTTCCAGCAGACACACTGAGGAAAGGCTTGATTGACATTCATCCTACAGCTTCCAGCTTCAAGTTAATTCTTGATAAAGTGAAACATCATGCAAAACAAAGTATGAATGAAGCTTTTGACTATGCAAAACAAATTACAAATGAAGCTTTTGACTATGCAAAACAGAAGTGGGACAAGAGTCACAATGTAAGGTTTGACTATGAAACAATAAGTAAAAATTACTAATATTTTACTTATTGTACTATGAATGTCCTTATAAATGAAATAAATAAGATAAAAAATAATTATAATAATAAAGAATTATTATAATTATGGCATAAAAATAATTATATTATTAATAAAATATAATAATATAATTTATATTATAAAATATAATATAATGAAATAAATATATTAATATAAAATAATTAATATATTTAAAAGCACTTTATTATTGTTACAAACAAATAATAAAGGCGTAAAAGAATTGTTTTCCATTAATAAAAAACAATTAATAACAATAATATTACCAATATTAAAGTCATAAATTAATATAAATACTATTTATATTAATTAAAGAATTATTAGAATAATAATAAAGAGAAAATTATTATAATAAGAGAAAATAACCTACTTTTAACACTTAATATAATAATTTTGAAATATTTTATGCCAAAAAAAATATAAATACAACCTTTTCAAATTGTATTTACAATAAAAATAAAGAAAAAATTACTAATATTCTTGATTTTTACATGGAAATGAGTTTTTAGAGAGATTTTTAGCAAAAAAAATTAAATAAATGATTTGATCATGTCAAAATAGATGATTATAACAAAGTGGTCTTTTTTCTTTAATAATATAATAGTTTTATATATAAAGAATAAAGAAATTACCTTTGATTTAATTGATTTAATGTTTTTGATGCGTCTGAGGGGAAAACAGAGAAAAAAGAGCTCTATTTATAGTAAATACCTCCCTCCTAGAGTCCAACAAGCTTCTAGTAGACGTGTACCAATCATATCCACTGGAATTGATCAATATTCTAAGGTTTGAGGATGATTACATCATGATCAAACCATATTACATCATTATTACACCATTATTTAGAGTTATCACTATAACTCTAAGTTTGATGACATCAGAGGCTTGGAAGAACCCCAAATTTCGTGGATTTTATTAGTTTTAATCATAAACTAATAGTATTCACCAATTGTATCACTCATATGACTGTTAAACTTAATTTATGGTTACAGTAGGTGATCAGAACTGCTCAATTTAAGTTCAAACTTTGATCTTGAATAAATTTGAAGTTTTACACGCTACAGCAATTCAGAGAGTGAATTCTGATAGCCTGACATAACCGTATTATGCTGCCAAGAGCTTTTCATTACATCATCAAAACTCTAATTTTGATGATTTTTCTTGTAACCCATCTTTTCTGTCGAAATTCAGTATTTTAAACTTCAAATCATGATTTCAGGGGGTTATACCCTAAATTTAATAGTAAAAATTACATCCTTATTCACGAATGAACTAGTAGAATCCAACTGTGTACTTTATTTTAAGTTTGGACCACTCTCACAACAAAGTGGTCAACAGCTCTGTTGATTTTTATCAATATTTCATCATAGGTTTTAACCTTGTTTATAAATTGTAAAATAAAATTCATATCTGTGTTCTTACATTAATTACGTGGTAAATTTCTTTTTGGTTCATCACTCTATCTTGTATAGTTTAAGAGATATTAGCTATGATCCTTGAATATATGTGTTGACCAAAAAAAGTGCATATATTCAGGATAATTCCTTAAGTATTAACTTTGGAAATTAGCTCATTAATTGTTTTATGTGTGGAATTTCATGGGGAATCCAATGGTACAATTTATTTTACATGTTGTTTCATTGGTTCTTGAAATAAATAAGGATTTATGGTTTTTATAAGGTATTATTCCTTATAACTGATTAAATATTGGTTTTACAGATATGCCATAAAAATGGTATATGTGTATTTTACCATGGGGAATCCAATGGAATAATTCATCTCACATGTTGACTCATTGGTTTTTAAGTTAAACCAATTTTTGTACCAATTTATTGTATTTTTGTATTTTTGAAGTAATTATTTTTAATGTATAATTATTCTAAGTAATTTTAGTATAATTATCTTAAAGGTATAATTGTTCTGAGTCTTCCTTGTGACCTTATTGGGTATGTGGTCATATCTCAAAGGCTCACACACAAAGTACCAGACTTCAAAGTAGGGGACTTAGTTCTAGTTTCAACCTTGAATTTTAACAATACCAAAGGCCCAAAGAAACTTAAAGATTCTTATTTAGGACCTTTTGTTATTGTAGCCTTACATGGAACAAATGCAGTTCAAGTTGAATTAAGTGGTGAATTGGAAAATAAACACCCCACTTTTCCAGTCAGCTTGATAAAGCCTTATCAACCATCTGACAAAGAATTGTTTCCTTTGAGGAACCCAATGCCTTTAACTGTACCACCAGTGGAACAGAATGAAGACAAAAAGATAAAGAAAGTCATTAAAGAAAGGAGACTTAGGGGTAAAAATCAAAGAGAATATCTTTTCAGATATAAAAATCCAGTACATGAAGATGAATGGCTGGCAGAATCAGAAATACCTGACTCAGATAAACTCTTAAGAAGGCCACAGGCCTGAATATGTCTATAAATGTGCTTTAAATTACTTAATATAAGTAATGTAAAGAGGTTGGACAGTGGAAATTAACCCCCTTTGGGGCCTTTTTCTTCTTTATACCATTGATAAAATCGTAGTAAAATTTTATTTTTTGGTGGGAGGAAATGTGAGCCTTGAGGTATGTTTTACATACTCAAATAGGCCACAATTATCTAAAAAATAAATTCTGAATCATGCATAACCCATAGGTCATGCACATATTCAAAATTCATCATTTTTGATTTCAGAAAAGATGAATAACTTTTTATGGAGTAAGTCCATGGATTTAAGGCCAGATTTGGATTCTACACAAAATTTCACCTAGGATAGCTCCATAGAGTGAATAAGCTCAAATTCACTCTTTGAGGTGGTAATATGGAAAATACTTCAATACCACATCATCAATACCACATAAAAGCTCTGTCAAAATTTTTGTTTTTCTTAATTTCACGCCAAACTAATGGGAATGTGAGAAATCCCATGTTACCTATACACTAAGAATAGTGTTATACATGTTTTGGGCACTTAATATCATGGTATTCTTACATGGACTTTTGGTACACCCATAGTGGATATCTCACTTTAAGCTGAAATTTCTATTTTGACATGAGAATTAAGCAAGGGGGACAAAAGACATCAAAGAGAGCCAGGGTACTTAACTTCTGAGGCCTCAGAGGCGTGGACAGCTCCAAAGCTTGAATCCATGGCTGATCTTGGCCTAATTGGTAAACTAAAACCTTTTGGGAACTTGGTCACCATGTGACAACTACAGTAAATCATAAGAAAATAGCAAATAACCTGCTATTTTGATGTGCCAAGGAGGTAAAGAGCTACTTAGACTCCTGTAACCATGTCAATTATTAATGAATTTCCATGAATCGACCCTAAAAGAGTAATTAAAACCTTTTCTGGACTTTTATCCATTGATTTACCTCATAGCAACCAGCTAAACACTGATATTTGCAATTCTACATAGAAATGAGGTAAAAACTTCAAAAATTCATTAAAAGTACAATTATTGATAAATCTCTCTGAAACTTTCAGGACCAATGGAGAAATGTATTATCTATGATACAACCAAAAAGAATGACTGTTCAACTAGTAAGATTGAAAGTTTTACTCACAGTCCATTTTTGATTATTCCACATGAAACACTGAATCTTCAAAAACTCACAGGAAATAAAACCTGTGATGAAATTACCAATAAAATTGATAACTTTGAGAAATAAATGATGATTTTGGAATAAAAGAATATTTACAGGTGTTACTTCTTTTATTCTTAACCATAAATGGGTTGGTAGTCATGTAGAAACCTCAATTAAGTAATTATGACAATCTTACGTGACAACAGATGATGCAATCAATAATCCAAAATAGTTTATTGTTTTCTCACTCACTGGTTTTTCAGTTTGCTCCATGGCACACCTCTATGAGATGTCTTAGACTTAAAAGAGGCCTCCTCTTGCTGTTTTTTCCAAATCATCATCACATTATTCATTTATATCATTGTTACCAACAAGTAAGTATTAGTTAAAGCTTTTCTTAAGTATTTTATTCTTTCAAAATCAATCAGAAAGACGTGAAATAACAGAAATCAGCTATATATTGTTTTAATATTGCTATAAAATCATTTTGATCCATTAAATCCATAATTCTACGTCGAATCTCTCTACTTTTATCTTTAATAAGTTCTTTGGAGTACCAGTGAGTGATTTATTTGTTAATTCTTAAAGCTTTTCTCTAGTAATAGTTTTCTTCAAGGATTCTCTTTATAACTATTCTTGCAAAAGATAATTATATATTAAAACAATTTTATTATTTTAATAAAAGAAGTTTTTATTATTAAATTCTTCTTGTAATTGATTCTTGTAGACAATTACTGCTCACTGTTATAATCACTAGTAGTGTATAACACGTGAAAGAAATTAATTCTTGGATTATTTAATTGTGTCTATAATAATTCTTTATTATCATATTTCATAAGAGCAGTCATATTACTGTTGATTAATAGTAATATTATCAACAGTTTCCTAGATAAATCTTACATACTCCATAAATATAAAAAAAACCAAAACTCACTAGGCAGTGACCTCCTGTCTTATCAAAGAGAAAAATAATTCCTTATCAATTAAAATAACCAATAATCCCCAAATCAAGCATCACTAGCCAGTGAACTCCTGCCTTATCAAAGGGGAATATCAACTCTCATCAACTCAAATCAATAATTTCACTTACCAAGAAAAAAAACAACTAACCATAATATCACTACACAATGACCTCCTTCCTTATAAAATAGGAATATTCAAATTCTTATCCAAAGGTATCATCCAAAACCCAATAAACCTACCCTTAAACTATTTTGATAAATAAATTCAATACTATTTTCAATTCATCTTACTTTTAACACTTCAAAATCCACAACATCCTACAAAATGGAGTCATGGCCATTGCTTGAAGAAAATCCTTGGTAATTGGTCACAGAAATCAGCTGGATAGAAAAAAAAGAAGTCTGGGCCAATTAGAATAATCCCCAAGAAGCAAATTAATATCCTGAATGGTTCTTTCAAATAAAACCAGAGCCCTTCCCTGATATTTCCACAATAGTCTTTTCATATATTGAGTTTGAGGAAATCTTGGAAAACAAAAATTCACCATTAGAAACTGTCTTACCTCATCCATGGAAAGAATTACCTGGGTGCAACCTTACAAAATATGAATTACTGGAGTTACTGACCTGGGATGGAATTGAAGGCAACCTTGGAAACCAATACTGGAATGAAATATTCCCCATGGATGAAAACCTCAGGAAATCATTTTTTTGTAAAACCTCGGAGTTCCAAGACTGGTTCAACCTTCAGTATTTTGAAATTTAAAATGGAAAAATAAGCAAGATCTCAAGAATCTATACTGTAAAAAATGCCATATGGGGTTTCCACTGGGAAGAAACAATTATACCAGCAATCCTCAGCCTTAAAGGTGGTGCAGCTAAGCTTAATACAGAATATTGGAGCTGCTTCTGTCAAGAATACCTTTTAAAAGCTCTTAAAAGAGAGAAATGGACGGGAGGTAAAATTTTAAAAAATGAATTAGTAAAAGAAATATTTTTTTGAAGCAATTGAGTTGAAAGAACTATCATCTGCTAAGTCCCCCATTCTTTGATCTTTAATCCATCCTGTTTCCATTATTATCATTTCTTTATTCTACTTTTTTCTTATTTTATCCTTATTTTTATTATTATTATTGTTTAACTTTCTTTTCATAATCAACCTAAAAAAAGGAATCATCATAATTAATTCTACCACAAAAAAAAGAAAAAGAAAAGGGAACTAAAAAAAATATATCACCTTCTAAGTCCTTAATTCATTATTTTATCCTTCAGTTTTTTTCCTTTCCTTTTTTTTAATTTGTTCTTCTTTTCATAATTAAAAAAAGTCTCAGTTGATATAAGCTTAGAAAGAAGAAATAAAAAAATAAACTTACTTGATATTAAAAAACATTTTTATAATTTTTTTTGTCTCTTAACCAAAATAAATGAATAAATAATTAATTAATTATAATTAGTTCTAAAAATATAAAATTTATAAAACAAGAACAAAAAACACAATTGGTTTCAGTTCAGTTTATATTGGTAGATGATAACTAAAAAAAACTTACATTATATTAGGGATCTATTTCATTCTAAATCTATTCTTATTTTCTTATCTATTTTATCTTATTTCCTCTTTAATTAAAAAAACACAGAAAAAAAGGAGCAAAAATAAATACATAAGTCTCAAACAAGACTGCATCAGTCTACATTAAATTGATACTTATACATAAAAAAACAAAATACTTATATTACCTTCAATTAATTCAGTTTACAAAGCTGAAATAGGTAGAGAAAGTATTTTGAAAGCTTTAATCACTAATTTTATCATTAACTATCAAAATATTTTACCAATAGCTAGATGGCTGAAGGTTTACTATACCATTAACAATCTGTCTTATTAAACGTTACTTAATTTCAAACTTAATTTGTTTCTCTGAAATTTAATTTTCAAGCTTGGATCTGTTTTATTTTATTATTTTATTTTTATTTTTATTTTTTTTCTCATTATATTAAGCTTTGCTTTTTTATTACTTAAATATTCTTCAAATAAAGCCTTATACTAATTTTAATTAGCAGAATTATTATGTGGATAGGTTCAAAAGATAGAAATTCCCAATGGAAATATCAAAAGATATCTTAGTATTTATTCCTTTGGAGCTTACCATTAAGTAATTACCTAATTAATTTTATCTATAAATATTATATAACAACTTATTTTGTATTGATTGTGCTTTCTTTCGCTTAAAGTTCCTCTGGAGCTTACTTTAAGAATTTGATTAATATCATTTTATTATTATTATTATTATTTTCAATATATATTACATCAAGCTCAGGAGCGCTAGCAGCGAGCTAGCCACAGCCAAAGTCTAGAGCCTCAAATAACAAGCTGCATTTCAAGAAAAGAATTAAATATACAAACATAAAAATTGTAATAAAATATATACATATATGTATATATGTATGCAAAAGAAATCAAATATTAGCTGTACACATTAACATCAAATGAAGAATGATATCAAAAGAGGACTAAAACTAACCTAATATAAACTGTGTGTAGTAACAGCCTGTCCATTGTAATCAGGGGGCATAAATAGTAGGGGTGTGTCTTTCTCTGTTGATGATTTCTTTTGGGTAAAATAGCAGAAGAGGTCCCCTCTCCCAAAAAGGAACTTGGGGGGTCAGGAACAAACAATCAAGGGTCATATTCACCCTTGATAAAAGCATAGAAAGCCATTGCAGCTTCAGGAAAATTTTCTGAGGAGGGCAATGGAGACAACACCCTTGACAGAGTAGCCAGAGAAAGAGGAGAGGGTGGAATAGAACAAGGCTCCATAGCCCAATCCCAGATACCTCTACTTCTTGAAGGGGAGGAAGGATAACCAAATATGAGTTCTTCCAGTTCCTCTGTAGGAAAGGCCTTTACAAAGTCAGAATAGCCCAATCCATACAATTGATTATGACTATTCATCTTAGCAGGAGCTAGAATATACTTAGGTATAATGGTGTTTGGGATAGATATGAACTAAGAAGAAAACAAACACAATAATAAGCACCTCATAAAAAGGGACAGCAGAAGAAAAAAACAAAAAACAAAAACAGGAACAGACAAGCTCAATTCTTCCAATAGCCCAAGTTGAGAAAATAGAACAATTTGATGGTTTTTTTTAGATAACAAAGTAGACTTCCCCAGATATTTATACCTATCCACCCATGTTATAGGCTGAGGGGTCTTTCACCAAGCTCCAATTCCAATAATGCTGGGGTGCTAAAATGTACAAGGAAGTTGATGGATGCGTTGACCGATGGATAGTAGTTGGGGCCGAAAATAATAACGTATAGAAGCAATAAAAGGTAGAAGCTTTCATGTACAATTAAAGCCACCACCCAACATGGAGTTAATTTACTCAGTGAAGATAAGTGGGAGCTGGGCTTTCCTCCTATCCTGAATAAGTCAACATCCTTTATGCTACCAATAATAAAAAAATAATATAGAATGGAATTCAAAAGCCGGAAACAGTGGGGGCATTAACTCAATCGGTAATAAAAAAAGTTGACGATGTGGTCAACACTCAATATGAAATCATAGCTTGGTGCAAAAGACTGCAGAAACACGACTGAAAAGCCACCTGCAAGCTGTGAAAGCTAACAGTATTAAAGAGCACACCACCAGTGAACAAGGCTAAAAAGTTGTCATTAGGGAGGCATCAGGCATAATAATGGTACTGTCACGACAGGGAGAGCCTGCACATTAGCTTTGAGGTGACAGGTAGTGACGAGGCTCATTGTAATGGTGGATTTAGCTTGGAAAAAAATAAAACACTTAGAAATTCCAGTCGATCTAGTTAGGATCGCACTGGAGTCTTATTACAAGCTCACCAAGTATTTTTCCAACTAGTTCCCAAAGCTAATAACTACCCTTAGGTACCAACTAAGTTAAAATCAACCCACATGACAGTAGTGGAGAATTAGGCTCCACCCAAAACAACAAGTGCCGCTTTGTTAAAACAATATGCAATTGTTTTAATCAAAAACTTGGTGGAATCTTGCATCAACTTGAAATACCAAACGGAGGACATGGATCTAGTCAGAGATGGGAGTGGTGCAGCAGTGCACTAAGGAGAAAATGAATAAATATACGGAGACCTGCAGGTGGCACACCATCGGCTTGTCAAAATGGGGAAGAGGAAACAGTTGAAGACAATTGTTAAATTAACGACAGATGTATATTGTGATAGAGAAAATGACTCACTAACTCCATAGACAGGACGTGATGAGGCTTATTCAAATGGTGGATTTAGCTTGGGGTCAAGATTTACCGCCTACCACTACTAATGGATCTGGTTAGAATCCTGATTATTACCTCTTCCAAGCTGAGGAAATGATCCGAACAGCAATAGATAGCATTGTGATTCGTTTCAAAGCCTCAACAAACCCTTTCTGACCACTGGATGGTCTTATAATTCGTTACCGAAAAAAAAGAGGTTTGGTGATATCAAAAACATCTGGCAGTCATGAATAAGTATCATAGAGCCTAGTAGCCTTAGTATAATTGAAGAAATTCAACTCGAAGTCATTAAAAGATCACTAAGATTAAAATAGCTATTAATAACTCACCCTCAATCACCAGAAACAATCAAAATGGTTTAAAAGACCCAAAACGATCCACTCGATCTATTTAAAAGATCAAGGAGGCTTTCTAGCACCAAAAAACCTAAAAAAACCTCAACCGAAGCTCCTCAAAGCATCATATAGGTCAATGACCAAACCTATTTTTGACCAATCAAGGTCTGGACAGGTCTCATTATAATAAAAAAAGACACACCCCGAGCTGTTTTTTGAGAAAAAGAGGGGCTTATTGAGCCCATTATAGCACCCCACACCCCAACCGATTCAACTATTTAACAAAGTAAGGGGCTGAGAGCACCCACATATTAAAAAATAAACCACCCAAAATGGTTTAAAGCACAATAAAGTGCTTTTCAAGGTAATTGGAGATGGAAACAGCCTACCCAAATCCCCTGGAGGATTGTAACAGCTTCTAGATCAGCCTGTAATGCTGACCACCTTACCTTCTAATAATAACAAGACTCATAATAATAAATAAAAATAAAAACAAAAGATAATAAGTATAGAATAGTGAAAGTATAAATATTTATGAAGAAACTTATTGTTGATTTTTAGTTTATTTTTTATTCAATATTTTATGTAAATTTACTGATGATTTCTCTTTTTTTAATAACAAAAAAAAAGGGATTCAAAAAAATAAAAAATAAATAAATAAAATAAAATAAAAGAAATAAATAATAAGTCCTCAACATGACTTTAAACTGTTCAATTTTACTTTCTTTGAATTGAGAATATTACTTCACAAGCTTCTTTTATGTTTTCTTTTTTTTAGGATTGAAACAATAAAAGAAGGTTTTAATGTGTACTTTCAAAAGCAAGAGTCCTCAGAAGGACTTAAGCTTATGAGCTGTAAAAGAAGCCCTCATTAAGGCTTAAAACTGATATTTTGTTTTTTCTTCTTGTTTTATAAATTAAGGATTTATCTGAAATTTCTTATCTTTGATTGCTACAGGTCTCAGAAAGAAAACAAAAAAAATTACAAAGGAAAAGAAAAAAGCCCTAAGAAAGGCTTTAAACTGCTATTTTATCTTTCATTCTTTTTTGTGTTGAATAATAACTATACTAACATATTTTATTTGGCTTCTACAGGTATTCAATATTAAGAAACAATTTTATGATTTGATAAGCTCAAGAAAATGCTTTTAAAATGGAAATAAGTCCTTAATAAGACTATAAACTGTTCAATTTAGTTTACAACTTGGCTTTGAGGATAAATAAAATGTCATAAAACGCAACTCAAATCATCAACAATGATCAAGAAAAAGTAGCCCATGATCCTTGGCAAGACCATAAACTGCCTATTTAAAGTATTCAAAAAGATTGAAAAAGGACTATAAGAGCAGGATAAGTCCCAGGAAAGACTATAAACTACCTGAGGTTTTATTTCTATTTTTTACTTTCTAATTTTATGTCATTATAAACAAGAATTAGAAACATGTACTGACTTAAACCTTTTGAACATATTTTTTATTTATTTTTTTACTTCAAATTCAATTATTTTTTCCCTAAGAATTAGGGTCATATACCATTCATGAGATCAAGAATATTCTATTCATTTATTATCTTTATTATACTTTTCCTACTATTACAGCAAGAGCCATTAAATTTGCTTAATTTTTCAACTCAAATAATAATAATAATTAAAAAAACTCTACATCAAGTAATTTTTAAAAAAATGATCAATTTATTTGAAGTATTTCTTCAATTACAAGAAAGTGATTGGAACTTGTTTGAAAAGAATAAGTATTTGTGCCATGAAGGCATTGATTGAACTCTGAAGGAGCTATTTATATTAAAAACTCATAAGTTGATGACATAATCTGGGGAGTTTACATATTAATAACACCTCAATGTGCTATTTATTCCACAAGGACTTTAAAAATCACCCCAAAAGCAAACAAGAGTTTTTAAAACTGTACAAATTTTTATTTTTCACTTTTATATTTTTTTAACAACTCAAATGCATTTATGGGTAACAGAAAATCTGAGCCATAAAGGGGATGGACTTGAAATAAAGTCTGAGTCACAATTATGATTCCACAAAGAAGAGTTGGGGCATCATAAGAGTCATTATATGAATAAAGGACTCAAATTATGATCATTCAATTATGTCATATTGCTTATAAATACTCCCAAGAGCACCAATTTTTCCTGTTTGGCACAAATTACCACCTTTAACAAAACAGTTCCATGATCTTAATTGTGATTCAGGTTTATTTCCTTTAAATTGTGATTTTTGATTAGATATATAAAATATTGGCTATTTTATACTTAAAATCAAAAAAATACTATTCAGTCCAATTTGGAAAGAAATTATGTGAATTTACTGTATTGCTATTTATTCTTATCAAAATACCTATAAGAAATAAGGGTTGGGTAAAATTATTTCTTACACTATCTCTTATAGTGGAAGTTTAGGGGAATGAGGATATATCCTTTTCAAAATTCTAAAACCAACTAAAGATTTTTAAATGGAGAGGGGGCCTTTATCCAAACAAATAATATGAAAAAGAGATCAATCAATTAATATTAAAATAAATTTTAAATCATCTGCTTATTACAATTTTGTATTTTTTCATTTTTTTTATAACAAGTATAATTTAGGAGTACAGAAGAACCAAAAGAAATCATTTCCAGGAATATAAAGAGAATTGGAAAAAAGAATATTTATTAAGAGATAAATTATTCAGACACTGAAAAATGAAGATTAATTATGAATAAATGAAGAAGTTCCTTATGGATTGACCTTTGGACAACACAAGACCTTGGCCATTTATTTAATTCTGGATTGAAATCCATTTAGAATTCAAGAATCACTGGTCAGGATTTATGGACTGAAGGATGACTCACTGGCTTAATTATGGACTCAGGACTCACTTAACATGATGGACTAAAAAGATGATATAAAACACTCAACTCAAATTCCCCTTGGGATTTTAAAGAAGCTTGAAGACTCAAGAGGTCCTCAGAATGACACTAAATTGCTTCCCCTGTAGACTTGGGCAGGGAAAATTATAAAAAAATCACAGCCAAGAAGCTGGAGGGGATTTTCCTAGTCAGGAGAAGTGCTGAAGGACCATTCTTTTCCTTAGCATGACAATAAACTTCTCCCTTTGTGTAACAGGAACAAGGGGTTTCACAGGTATTTAGTATTATCAAATTGGCCACAATGAACAAAGTGAAGTCTTAAGTAATCAATTATGACAAGAAAATTTCTAATCAAGAAATAAAGCAACCAGAAGAAGCTTTCATAAAATTGGAAACATAAAGATTTAATAATAAAAAAAAGTCAAATGGAATTCAAAATCAAGCCCAAAGGAGCTCCAGAATCAAGATAAGCCCTTGGAATAGGCCAGGAGGTCCTTGCATGACTTGTATACCTAATATACAGGGGTTAAATACCTAGTTGTAGGTCCTGTATGACCTTAAACTACCTTTTTTTATGGAAGAAAGAAGAAAGAAGAATTGTGAAGACCTCAATATTTTAGGACACCAGCAAATTCTTAGAAATCATTAAAAAAAAAGAAAAAAAAGAAAAAAAAGAAAAAAAAGAAAAAAAAGAAAAAAAAGAAAAAAAAGAAAAAAAAGAAAAAAAAGAAAAAAAAGAAAAAAAAGAAAAAAAAGAAAAAAAAAGAAAAAAAAGAAAAAAAAAGAAAAAAAAAGAAAAAAAAAGAAAAAAAAATCATTAATTGAAGATGGATGACCAAATTTTAGCAGCAAAATATAAATCAGTCCAAAAGAAGGTGAGACCAGTCAATGAGCCAATGCCTCAAGACCTTAACCCAACTTTGTAAAGAGATCCTTATGAAACACCCTTATCACAAAACCCACCTATATTTCAAGAAATCTTCAAGGTCACCCATGAAAGACTGCAAGAAGTCAATTTTTTCCCACCAGGATGGTTATCAAACGAAGAAATCAATTTACTCAAAAAGTTTATTAACTTAAGGGAAAAAGAAATAGATTTCTGTGAAGAAGAAAGAGGATTACTCAAAAACTCATATGGAAAACCTTACAAGATACCAGTAATACCTCATGAACCTTGGAAGAAGAAACCAACTCCCATTCCCAAATAAATTTTACCTCAGTTTACTGAATTAATCAGAGAAAGAATCAGGACTGGACTCTATGAGAAATCCACCTCAAGCTACACAAGCCCAATCTTTTGTGTGGTCAAATCAAATTTGAAACTCAGAACTGTACATGGCCTTCAAGAACTCAACAAAGTCACCATCAAGGATTCTGGCTTACCACCTTACATTGAAGAATTTGTAGATGTATTTTCAGGAAGAGCATGCTATGGACTAGAAGACATCATGGGAGGATACAATGAAAGAGAGTAAGATGTCACTACAAGACACCTCACCACTTTTGAAACACCCTTTGGAAGGATGAAACTCACAAGACTACCCTAAGGAGCCACCAACTCAGTAGCAGGATACCAAGCCCAAATGACCTGAATACTCCAAGAAGAAATACCAAAAAGGGTAGGAATCTTTATTGATGATGGAGCAATAAAAGGACCAATATCACTTTACAACCAAGAAACACTACCAGAAAACCGCTCAATCAGAAGATTTATATGTGAATATGCCATAACTTTAGAATGAATTTCATTCAATATTTATGAAGAAGGACTTAATATCTCAGGATCAAAGTTTGCATGCTTTGTGCCAGCTTTGAACATAGTAGGGAATGGTTTATCATTCAAAAGAAGAACAATCTCAAAAAAAAGATCAACAAAATTAAAAATTGGCCAACACCTCTCAACAAGAAGGAAATAAGAGTATTTCTTGGACTTTGTGCCAATGTAAGGATGTTTATTGAAAACTTCTCACAACTTTCATCACCACTCAGAAGGCTCACTAGAAAAGATGTTGACTGGGACTGGGATCAAAAATGTGAAAAAGATTTCCATAAGCTCAGAAGAATAGTTTGAGAAGAAATAACCCTCAAGAAACTGGATTATGACAAAGGAGCAGGAAAAATTAAGCTAGAAGTAGATTCAAGCTAAACTGCTGCAGGAGAAGTACTCACTGAAGAAGACAAAGAAGGAAAATATAGACCAGTATTATATGAATCAATACCTTCTTCAAAATTGGAATCAAAATACTCACAACCCAAATTGGAACTCTTTAGAGTTTCAAGAATCCTTAAGAAGCCTCAAACAATACTTTGGGGACAACATTTTGAATAAAATGTTGATGACAAGGCCTTAATTGAAATGATCAACACCCCTTTCTCACCCAATGCCCCCATGACAAGATGGGTGGCTTTAATTCAGCTATTTTCCTTTGATTTGGTACACAAACCAGGGAAAAATTTCACTATGCCAGATGGGCTATCCAGAAGACCAAAGGACTCAGAAGAAGAAGAGGAAGATGCACCAGAACTTGATGAAGAAGAAAATTGGATTAAGCCACACCCTGGATTTGGGGCTAAGAATGTTAATTAACTCAATTTTTCAGGACTACAGGTACCAACAAAACAAGAAGGATTTTGGAAGAGGATGCAAGAATACTTAAGTACAATGAAAAAACCAGAATCAAGCAAGGAAGAACTATTTAGAAGGATTAAAAGAAGGTCACCCAACTTTTTCTTGGAAGATGGCCAACTAAAAAGAAGAAATAACCCAAAACCCCAATTGGTTATATCAAGTCAAGAAGATCAAAGCTACATTTTTAAGTTACTTCATAAAGACATGAGCCACAGAGGGGAAAATGAATCTTCTAGAAGAATTAAAGCAAAATTTGGTGGGAAGGAATGACAAAATCTGTCAAGAAATGGGTTCAATCTTGCCTGGCCTGTCAAAAGAGAAGTCAAAACTTACAAAGGGAACAAGGTAAATCTACAGCAACATCAAAACTCTTTGAAAGGGTAAGCGTGGATGCAGTCCATATTAAACCTGCATAGGGTTGTGGCCAGAGATGATTTTTCAGGATGGCCAGAAGCAGTTGGACTAGTCAAATTAACAGAAAAAGCAGTTGCAGAATGGTTCACCTCAGAATGGATATGCAGGTATGGCTCACCAAGAGAAGTAACTGTTGATGGGGGGCCAGAGTTTGGGAAAGAAGCGCAAGATGCAGTAAAGAAAGCAGGATCAAGGATCAGAGTCAAAACACCCTATTACCCAGAGTCTCAAGGAATGGTTGAAAGGGGCCATAAACAACTCAAAGATTCACTAGTCAAGATGTGTGGGGAAAATGGAGGAAAATGGAAAAAATATCTACCACTAGTTACATTTGCTGACAGAAAATCCACTAAAGGAACAACTGGTTTCTCACCATTTGAAATCCAATTTGGACAACTACCAGTATTACCAATTGACATTGAAACAAAAACATTTTTGGCAGTAGAATGGCACAAAATATCCACAACTGAGGAATTAATGGAAGCCAGAGCCAAACAGTTGGAAGCAAAAGAAGAGATGAGAAGGAAAGCAGCAGAAAAACTCAAAAAATCAAGGGAAGACTCAATGAAATATTGGGATAGAAGGATGGCACATCAACTAAGATTACCACTTAAACCAGGAGATTTGGTCCTGGTTCAAAACAAAGCAATAAAAACTAATTCGGGGCTAATTTTCAAAAACAAATGGAATGGATCCTACAGAGTAATCAGAGAAATAAACAATGAACCATATGAACTGGAGGAGCTGGATGGAACAGAATTAGCAAGAATATTTGAAGCCTCTCAAGTCAATAAGTTTTACCCAAGAGGAAAGTTGATAGACAAAAAAGAGGACACAGAAGAAGAACAAAGTGAAGAAGATAAATCAATAAATGAGGAAGAGATATTGGAGGAAAACACAGAATAAGATGAATAATAGGAAGCTTTCCCCTGGAATTCTGGGGACAGAATTAAATGGAGAGAGGATGTGGTATTCAATACCATTTCTCTTTCACCAGGCTCAAGCTCATAGTACCCCATAACAGCAGTAAATACAGCCCACAGGCAGACTTACACTCAAATTTTACACCAAAAGGTCAATTTTACAGCAAGAGGCTGGAGGTATTCATAGCACCATGGAACAGGAACCAAAGGGAAGTGTATGTGTTTAAATAAATTATTCAATTTCATTATGCATATGTAAAAATCAATTTACATATAGAAAACTTGCTACAACAAATAAGGTACCACCCTTTAAATTGCACACCCCACCCAGCTTTACACCTCCTTATAGTCACAGGACTCCTGCAGCATGAAAATGACACATGCATTAGCTACACAGCCACCTTGCATTCAAATTCACATGATGCAAAGCCCAACCCAATGGAATTCCTGAAAGTCATTTACAACACAGCCACAGGAGTACCTTATCTTATATCCACAGTAACCCCACTTGAAACCTTGAAAAAGAATCAGAATTATTTACACCACTCAGCACCTCATGCAAACTGTAAGGTGTGGATATGGAACCTTTATTGAAAATCAAGTACTTTTCCTGTCCTCTAAATTTGTATATGGTAAAAATTTGATTAAAAATAGTATTTTTAGGAGAAAAAACACCACTTTTTTAACTTTGTAAGTATAAAAAAAAATATCATGAAGATTTATTGTTTTAACAATGATAAAAATGTATCCAAGAATACTCTACAAAAGATATTTAAGGCTACAAAAGAAATTTCTTCAAGAGCAATTTCAATTGGAATTGATTGAGCAAAGAGCTGCAAGGAATCAATCAAAGAAAAAAGTCTTTAAAAATATTATTAAAGAGAAAAAATGCCCAAAAGTTACCAAAGTGACAAAGTTTACAGTGATGAAAGATGCTTGAATTCACTTATGGGGTGGTTCAGGGGTAAAAATGATTTTAAGAGTTACAAAAAGTGATTATAAGGGCTTTTTCACGTGGTTAAAAGGTTTAAAATGATTAAAAAAAGGGGTTGGAATCTTTTATTGATTTGTTTAACAGTGTTTAAGCTAATTATGAAAGGAAAAGATTCTAACATGAAGAGAAAAGTAGGGCAAGGAAGACATTCTTTCATAGCCATCAATTTTCTTATTTCAAAAGTAAAGTTTACTCTTGCCATTCGTGTAAAACACTCTTACAACAGAAAAGCCAATTATAGCATCATTGAACCCTGGTTTGGACCAAAAAAGGGCTGGTTTTAGCCATTTTAGACCCTTAAATCAGGCATTACTATAGTAATACCTGGTCTAGAGCCTTCAAAACACGTCAGAATGTGTGTAAGAGATGTAGGAACCAGTTGAAAGTTTTTTTACTAAGATTGTTTTAACTTAAGGCTAGTTTTACCCTCTTGGCAACAGTTAAAACTGCCCTGGTTGGTATCAAAACCTCATCCTCAATTGATTCACAGACCCTGTGACTCAATTCCGGCTAAAAGTGATGAACCTTTGGGTGGAATTTGACATCTCATGCTTGTCAGAAAGGATTTTGGGGGTCAGGCTCCCCCTCAGAGCTAGAGTTCCTTTCCCCCCCAAATTAATCTTTCCAATTTATTTTTCCTTCAATTGCTCATCATGTATTATACTTGCAATCTATATATGTAATTCAATTGAGTTTTAAAATACACTTCCTGTAATGATTGACACCTCATATGTAAATAAAAGCTCACTTATGTAATCCAGCCCACGTTTTGACATTTCAATTGAAAATACTTCAATTTCTCGTAGCTTCTGAACTACACACAAAACTTCAATTTTAAAACAAAAATTGATGGTTAACACCACATTTGATGTGAATTAAATTAAGGTTTTGAGGATTTTCAACTTTTGTACAGAAAATACTAAAAACTCAATTTAAGGTTATTTAGAGTTGAGTTACAGAAACTTTACCCAGAGGTGACCCCACCTTATTTTTTATGAGGAGTCCAATGGTAAATTTTTTTTAATATGTTTATTTGTAGGATAAAAAGTTATGATAATTTTTATTTAACTTTTTTCCAAAAATATTTTAATTTTGGTATTTTTGTTGAAAATTCATTTTTACTTAATTTTTTTTCAAGTAAAAATGTGTTTTCACAAATTTAAAATTCAATGCATTTTTATTTTCAAATTATAATTCAATTTTCTTTATAAATATAAAGTTATATTTATATCTTTTTATTTTGATAATATAAATAAATTTGTTTTATTTATATTTATATCTTATTTTATTATTTGTAGTCTTTTGGGTATATGAAAATACCTCTAAGGCTCACACAAACCAAAGCTAGTCACAAAAGGCTGCATTAAGTACACACTTCTAATTAAATCTCAACCACATGACCATGCACCGCATGTTTCAAACTAAAAATTCACATCATCTCATAACAACAGTAAAGTCATCAGTGCAAGAAGTTATCACCTGAACTCATTTTAAAGCTCAAAAGGAAGAAGAACAACTATGACACCTGCATGAATTACATGGCCACTTCTACCAAGCACAAAATATGACATATGCAAAGTAAAATTCAACAGTAATCATGTGATAATTCCACACCAACAGAATATCTTGTGACAGAAAAAAATGCTTTGCACAAGAAAAATCCTCAGCCAAAATTAAATCACCTCATGCATGCAAGGAAAATCCAAGAATATCACATCATAATTAGTTCACCAAAAGACCATCATGTGATTAATGGAGGCTGTGCAGAGAAAAAATTATACCAAACCATAAATCACCTGAACCATGCAAGAAAATTCCTCACCAAAAACGAAGTCACATGATGGAATCAAGAGGAATTAAAGCGGAAAAAAGACAGCTCCCATGGAGGGCCCCCTGGGCTTCCAAAAGGTATAAATAGAGGGGCGCTCTCCCCCCATGCACAGTAACAGCATAGGAATAATTCATCACTCACCTGGGAGGTAGTCCAGTATATTATAGTAAATTTACTTACCCAGTAGCTAAGCTCAGTAGAAGTATATTGTTGAAGATTACCCAGTAGCTAAGCTCAGTGGAATCTTAGTATTAAAAAATAAAAATTGTCCAGTATCCAAGATTAGGGTTACTACTCAATTAAAATGTTTTATGCAGTAAAATTAACACCATTTATCATGATTTAAAATTAACTTACCCCTTTAAAAATCCAATATCAAAGAATCTTACCTCTTAAACTTAACAAATACAATTTAATCTTATTATCAAAAACTCTTAAAAAAAATAACAAATCTTTATAAAATGACTTTACTCTAATATAACTTTACCTTAACAAAATTACCTTTATCAAAACTCATCAATTTTCCTGCACACCTTAAATAACTCATCTTACCAAGCTTTCATCACCAAGAAGAAACCACTCACCCCAATTTCACTAAAAAATAAAAATTATACAGACAATCTTGCCATTAAAATTTCAAAATTTAACCAAAATCACTAACATTATTTTTCATATTCTATATTGAATAGGTCTGATATGAGACTTCTGAATTTTGTCTTCTGCAGTTTCAAAGCCACTTACTAATTTTATTTTGGTTTCTGAGCTCCAAGGAAGATTTTTCTCAGTATTTTAGGAGGGGAAAGCAATACACCCTTGCCACCCTTGGTTACAGGAGTTATTAGAAATTCAAAACTAGCTACCTGTGATTTCCCCCTCCAGATACTGCCTAATTTTAATCCCACACAAGAGGAGTTCCCACAGTAGGTCTGCCTATCTTATAAATTCATCTATTAGTAACATACTTGTATTTAACAGAATACTTGTATTATACCCTTCCGACTAGAATGAATTCTATATTAATATTATTATCATCAAATCAAAAACAAAATACACAGTAGTAGTCCCATAAGTGTTACTATCAGTAAAGGTTATTATTAATAATCATGCTAATTATCATCCATCATTACTATTATAAGTAATAACTTAGATATAAACATTCACCAGTATTTCTTTCAAATATATAGTGGTTTTATCATCTACAATTACTATTATCTATCAGCTATTACTGTTATTATTATCAAAATTATAGTTAAAATATTATCAATATTCTCTCTCAACTACAACTATTTAACCATTAAATAAATTATCATATATACCCACTATCCCTATATATTGTCATATCAAGCTATTATCCATTTAAAAATCACTTTTAACATAATAAACAACTTAAATCACCATGCAGCACTAATATATCAATCATTTATCTACTCAATTATTATTGCATTATCCTTAAATAACCTACAACTTTATTATTTTAAGTTATTATTATTTTATCGATAGGCTTATTATTGATTAGGTCTGATAGAGACTGCTGAAAATTATTCCATCATTTCAAATATTGATTTGTAAGCTCTGTAGGGAGTTTGTTTAGTATATTCTGACAGGAAGCTAAAACACCATTAGCACCCTTGGTTACAGGATTATTTCAGCAATTCAAAAATGTTTACCTGTGATTTTCCCCTCAAGTATTGCCTTATCCAATCCCACACTAAAAAGGAGTTTCACATTTGGTGTCCTAACAGTGGCCTTTCCAACTTCAATGTTGAATAATCAGTCAATAATCAATAAATAAGATAATCAAATCAGCATACCTCACAGAATCTCATTATTTATAAAGCATTAAGTGTAAGGTTTGTTTATGAAACTCTTGATAATAGTAGCAAAATCAAGAGTACTATGACTGTCCTCAGTAGAAATATATAATATAACAAAATATTATAACCACAAATTTAAATATAATTATTAAAAATAATTATATAAAAAAATAAATTTAATTATTATTATAAAAATATAATAATAAAAAAAATAATAATTATAATAAATTATAATTATTCTATTATTGTTATAGTCACTGACAGTTATAACAATAAGAAGTGTAAAGCTCTTAATGAGACAATTACACATGGAAAATATTAATATTAACCACTTATAAATAATATAAATATTATTTATAAAAGAATTAAACACACACTTTGTAGAATTAATTCTTATAGAATAAAAATTCTATATAAAAAAACTAATACTAGATAAAAATATATAGAACTTTAGAGGAAAACTTACTTATAATATTTATTCAATACAACAAGTCAAACAACAACAGCTATTATATTAAATAATAATTATAAGTTAAAAACACGCTCAAAATCAATAATTTTAAAGATGAAACAACTTTTTATAATAAAAATTAAGATTAAAGAGTTTTCAAGAGGAATTTGTGGATTTAAAAAGATATTTAAGATGATTTAATTTTATATAATAAAATATATTATTGGCAATTACAACAATAATCTAAATTCTATGATTTCAATTCTTTGATTTTAATAAATAAAGGATAAAATAACTTAAGAATTCTTTTAATAATAAGATTTTATATTTAATAAAACTTTACCTGTTTAAATTTCTAATATGATTGGATTGATGATGAATGATGGACAAAAACAGTGATGAAAAGACTCTTTTTATGTCTTCAGAGCAGCTCTCATGATTCATAATGGATATAGAGGGCGTGATCAGGTCAAAACTGAAAAACCATGCTTAAAATGAAAGTTCTTAACTTAAGGTAACTTAATTTTAATTCCAATCTAAAGTTAACAGGGTTATTCTTAACTCCATGTAGCTTTAATCCTCATTTAAACTAATTATTTTAAGTTTTTAATATAAATAAGCTTATTTATACTGAAGTTCATCACATGAACAACTTAAAAATAGAGTTTTAAGCAGAAATCTCTTAAGCTCAATTTTTAATTAAGTGTTAAAGAAATTACAATTTCCTTTGAGCTTTAATTAAAAGAGTACATTTCCAGGCTAATTACCCAGGAAATTTATTTATAAAAGATACTTCAAATTTTATTTATATATAGATAATATTAAATTGTAAGCTGTGTGGAATTTTCAAGCAAATCCATTAAGAATTGGATTTTTAATGAATTTTGAAGTTATTACTATTTTTCCACGTAAAATAGCAATACACACCAAACCTTAAGTTTTGATAAGATTTTAATGCTTGTAACCTTAAAGTTTTAAGCTTATTTAAGCTTTGAAAGTTCTTAAATCCTTAAATTTAAGCTTGCATATTGGGATTTACCCTCTTGGCAGCTTGAAATTCCTGTCTAATTTGGGATAAAACCAGTTTAAACTTTAATGTTGGATCAAAGTCTAATCTTAAAGTTTAAATAAGGTTGAAAATCCTCCAATACAGGTGGAAAACCTTAATTGAATCCTTGAAGATCCACAAAGTTGGGTATCCCAGCTCTATTTGGTATTTTTCCTTTGTCCCACCTTTTTGCATGGATTTTGCCCTTTTATTTATTTAAAGCCATACTATGGCCTTAAACCCTTTTAAATTGAGCTCATGCAGGATTTACATTCTGTATGGCAAATCCTTAGCCAATTCAGTAAATATACACCACACCTCAATTTTAACTAAAATTTTGGTAAGTTTGCATAAGCCTTATGCAACTTTAAATTTAAGCTTATTTAAGCTTAAATTTAACAATTTTAAAAAAATGTTAAAAAAGTTACATTAGTACTGTGAGATTCTTAAATCTTCTAATAACATAAGAAATAAGTGTTTTTGGGTATAACACCTTATGGATGTACCCTAGGTTATTTTTGGTGTAGAATCCAAAAATGACATAATATTTATAACTTTGTTTATCCAAAAAAAGTTATACTTATTTTTTGTTATTTTTTATTTTAAATTCAATTAAAAAGTCTGTTGAAGACAATTTTAACTGTGTATAAAGTTATTTGTGGCCTTATGGGTATGTTATACATACCTCACAGGCTCACATCAACCATCACCACATCTAGACAATCTGGAATCTGGAAACCAATGATATTGAAATAATCATAACCATCACCATTGCAATCCCCAAATCAATGATACCATTTTTATTATCCAGTAAAAGAAAAAACACCAGAAAATCAAATGCCTGAAGACATTTATTTACTCATTGCAACACCAAGAACAGAGCAAAAGGAAAAAGAATACTTAAGGAGATTTTTTCTTCAAGCTAATCCAAGAAGCAGAGAAAAGAAAGTAGGAAAGAATTTAAAGTATCAGTTTATTCAGTAGAAATGAATCAAAAATCAACATCTGAATTACCACCATTACCTGAAGATACTGTATAAGCACAGTATGAAGAAGAAAATGAATAAGAATATCAAACATTACAGATCAAAGTTCTGATGAAAAAAATGCAAAATCTCTTATTAACAAAAAGAAAAAAGAAATTGTAAAGAATAGAACAAAGATCTTACACACCTGGAGTTAGTCCAAGTGAAACCACATCACAAAGGCACATTAGGCCTGAAGATTCACAAATATCACCTACACCTGGTCCTAGAGTAACCTCTACTCTAGCAACAGAGCCAAAACCTCAAAATATTCCAAGAGGAGGTTTTGTCACTACACCTAATAAACAAAGTCCATTACAGCAAAAATTTCCAATGCAAGAAAGACCTGTGGTTAAAATTAAAGAAAAAGATTACAACCTAAATTTTGATGTGGAAGAAGTAGAGAGTTTTATCAATAAAGCCAAAAGAATAGCTCAAATAGAAAGAGAACCAGAAAAAGATCTAGAATTGAAAATGGCATTTTAGAAAACAGACCTAAAGCTGTGTGATTCAATTGAAGCTATGCCAGATTATGAAGGAAATTGGACGCAGCTTAAAAAATACTCACAACAAAATGGGGAAGAGTTGAACCTGAAAGAAGATACAGAAAAGCCTCCCTGATTAAACTTTTTAGTGATGCTCCAGATTCTAGAGTAATTGGTAGTCTCCCACAGTATAAGAAATTTGTGGGAGAATATGAAACTATTGTCACTTATTAAGATATAAGTATATTCCTCAATATAACATTTTCAATGAAAAAATATTTGATTTCCTTTGATCTGATGTTAAAGGTGCCATAAGTAAAGAAATAATCAAAGATAATTTCAAGGTTAGAGCTGAAGATGGAGGATAGGCTATACCACATATGAAGATCCTCAAGAATTATATTTAACTAGAATTGGAAGCCAGCATATTAGTCACCAAAATATTCTCATTAAAAAGAGATAAAGGAAGAAATGTAACTGAAGACAAGGGGGAGGAATTTAACTTTGAAGAAGAGGCCTTCACAGGAATAAATTAACCTTTTAACAAAATGAAAGAAATTACTGAATCTCAAAGAGCAAAAAAGGGAAAATAGAATAGAGTGAGAAGGTGGAAATAAATATTTCAAGAAATTTATGACTCAACTGGAAGAATTAAAAAAGTCAATCCAAGCCTCAAATGGGTGGGGTTACCAATAATCAAGAGTTCAAACCAAGAAATCATTTACCTCCATTCTCACAAGGGCATGTTCCCTATGCACCAGCACAAAACATACCAAAACCTTATTTCAAATGTTAATACTGTTTGGAGGAAGGCCATTCAATTAACAGACACAGCTACCTTTCTGAAGATCAGAATGAAAAAAATGTTAGTAGACAAGGAGGTGGATTTTTATTTCCCAATTGGAAAAGAGTACCAACAGATGGAAAAGCCTTCCCAAAGAGATCAGTAGAAGAATTTCCAAAATAAAAAGAGGAACTTTCCAAGAAAAGGAACAAAAATAAAGCTAAATAATTACTACATAAACCAAAAGGAGTGAACATAATACAAGCAAAAAGAGAAGATATTTTAACAGCCATAGTCCAAATTGAATATTGGGGAAGTTGGCAGCCACCAACCATATCATCAGTAAATGATCCATTTCTCAATAATTATGGATTAAGAAACACCAAAAAAAAAATTCTCAAGAATTGAGAATCCAAGGCAAGAATCAACAAAGTCATTACCAAGGACGACTTAAACATCACCAAAAAAAAGGAAAAACTGCCAAAAAAAGAAACCAAACATACCTGAACCTTATATTGAATATGAACAGGGTACAGTGGAAAAAACAGTTATTCACACTAAATACAAGAAACCTCAAGAATTCAAAGAGGAAGAAGAAGTTATCTCAGAACTTAAAGAAAAAGGGTATTATGGAAAGGAATAGGACTCGACTCAAACCACTTTTAAAAACAAGGATGTCAAGAAAGGAAACACAGAAGCTCAGGAGGTTATGAGTCAAATTATTAAAAAGGTTTTGGATTGGAAAATAAATCTCACCTTATAACAAGTTCTTATGATGTTTCCCAAAGTTATCCACCAACTAAAGCTTTAACAATTGAGGAAAGAAACTCAATAAACTCACTTGAAACAAAAGAAATTCAAACCAAACCCATAAACCATAATTTGGCAAATTATGAACAACCCAAATTACATCATGCCTGTCCATTGGGATTCATGCAAGAACATGTAGGGGAAGAAGAACTTGAAATAATGGCATCAGTGGATGCAGGATCAGAGTTGAAAATAATACCAGAAGATTCATAAAGAAAATCAGGACTCACCACAAGAGGTCTCAACATGAATTTAAGGGGAATTGGTGGTCACTTTACCTTGATAGTTGTATTAGCAGAATTTACTGCAATAACTCTATTTACTGAGGAAGAATGAAATACATCTCTTTTTAGAAAGGGGAGAAGTACACACAGTACCAGGAAGACACTTCCTTTCAGATAACAACATCAGATTATACTTCTCTCAACAAAAAGGGGAAATAGTAAGTTTTATAAAGGCCGATGGAAGAAGACTTTGCTTACCCATTTTTTCACCACAGAAAGTAGGATGGAGAGAAAACCCACCAGCAGGAATGGAAGTTTGTGCAGCTTCAAAATTAGTTGGGTGGAAAGAACTACCAGTGAAAAAAGAACCAACTTCCAAAAATCAGGCCATTTGATAAGAGCATCCACAAGTGTTTGAGGAAGAAGAAATAAAGGATTCTGAAGAAACAGTGGAAATAAAAGGGGAATTAGCCTTAGTTAATACAGAAGATATCAATTCTAACCCTAAAAAAATAAACCTTACAGGAATTAAACCTCAAGAAGATAAAATGGAAAAATGTGTAACCAAATATCTCAAGCCATCAACAGTTATAATTTCAAGAATCTTGAGGAAATAAGAAGAAAACCACTCATCCAGCTTCTCTTACCTATAAAAAAATTAAAATCCCTTTCAAAAGGGATATTCAAAAATAATTGGAAGCCAAGTATAAAACCATTAATGAAAATAATGAATTTCACAGCAGAAGCAAAGAATTTGAACTCTAATCCTGATATATCAGCATTAAATTCCTTTAAAGAAATTTCTCTCAAATAGGAAATTACCATAAATAAAGATATTAAACCTCAAGACAACCATAGAATTCAGGAAGAAATTATTGACTCAATTTCAAAACCTGAATAATCTTCAAAATTCAACAAAAGCTTGGAAAATATCATTTAAAATCAACCAAAAAATGGAAATTATTATGGTCAAGAAATTTCAAAGAAAGATACCAGAAAAACCAGTATCAAAAATAATTTGGATGAATGTGAATCAGTCTTACCACAAGACTTAACCAGTTCACCAATTGGATTTTCAAAATTACTCAGGGCAGAAGGTGCACTCAAAAACAAAGATAGTAAAACTCACAAAACTCAAATTTTTCCCTCAAATATGGTAAATACTTACCCAAGGCTTGTTATGGAAAATAAAGATATCATCGAACAAAACCTACAAAATTCAAAAATTCAAAAATTGGAATAAGAAAATCAGAACAAGATTTTTCCAAAGAACTAATTCAAGACCCAGAAGAATAATCAGATACTTATCTTCCAGAAAACAATATCTGTCAGCCTGTGACTCAAGCCAGAGCAAAATCATGACAGCCAGATACCATAAATCAACGGTATAGCCAAGATACCACCAAAACATGGAGCTGAGCCAAATCAGCTCAAAATGTATCAAAAGAAAGAGGAAACTTACCCCTTTTCGAATATACAAGTACCATCACCATAGGACAAAGAATAACAAAGTTATTCCTGCTCAAAGTTGTTGCTGAGCATAAACCTTAATTTTCACCTCTCATCTGAAATGCAAAGTAAGAGGCTTAACCCCATCAAATGGGTATTCAAAATGAAGCTCTAAGTCAGGGATATCCAATGGTACCAGCCAAACTGAGCTAGCAGTAGTATTACTGAAGTTATGGCCAAATTCAGGCCAAATAAGGGTGAACAAAATATTCACCTCCATCTAACTTTTACAGTTTTAGTGTGAGATACCTAAAGTGGGGTCTTTTTGGAAAGAGAACAGTTAGGGCTATCTGATAGTGTCATTTATTTCCCAATATCTCAACTAGAACAAAATCTATAGGACAAACAAGCCCAATACAGATTTTTGCCTAAACCATGTATATGTACAAAAAAGCTTGTACATGGCATAACTTTGCCATATTTAATGATAGCCGTATCAAATGAGGTACCATTGTGTAGAGCACACACAGGGATACACACTGAACCGATTTTTAAGTGGATATCACAAGAACTGACAAAGGTATGGCAGTTTTAAGGTCAAAATCCCACAGCTTGGCCAATACAGCCTTTCTGTGGGATAATATCCTATAACTATGATTAGGAGGGGTCAAAATGACGAAGAAGCATGTTTATACTTCAATAACTCATAGTTCATTCAATACTGGGGTCCCATACAGGTTCTCTACATCACTCTACGTGCCATACACGTCAGAATCAAGCTGTGTGGTCCCCAGATGAAAATTTTCACTCTGTATTGGTGAAAACTGCGCAGATGTGGTTTCAAAACCACATATGAGCCCAAGACAGGCTATACAGGTCTTTTACAAACCACAAGCCTGTCCTAGAGAGTGAAAATTTTCACTTCCTCTACATGGAAAGGTCTAACAGCCTTTCCACCCTACTTCAGGATAAAAATGGGCCTTTTCACAGCCAGAAAAGGTTTCCTCATCCTGCTCTTGAATTCATATGTAGTACAACTGTTGAAAACAGTTATACCCTTGGAAAATAATCAGGTATACTTTAAGCTTAGGTATTGTAGTCTTTATTATTGTAATCCAACAGGTAAAGCTGCACCCAGGGCTTTCAACAGCAGTCACCACCACTATTCCACAAATAGTAAGGCCCTCTTATTATCAAAAATACTCTTATTTTAAGCTTTTATCACCATGTCACGGTCATAGTTGAATTTGTAAATAACCTAATTACTACTTCATCATAGACTCAGCCTGTCAATAACCTATTTTATATTCCTACTTCCAATAATGATGCAATATTCCCAAGTATCCTCATAATCTCAAAACTTTAAGCCCAAACAGAAAATTTAGAAATGAAATCCAACCTGAAAATAAAGCTATTGAGTGATGACTACAGAAAATGGGAGTGACATTTCAAAGAATGAAGATCCAATTAACCCAAAGTCTAAAGATTCTACCAAAATCAGAAATCATATATAATAAGATTTTATGGAAAAAAACCACAGACAAATGGAATGTGTAGTTCAAATTCTATAAGAAATTTAACCAATGAAAAAGAAGAGGAATCACTTGCCCCACACCATCACTCTGATAAAAAAAAACAAAGTTAAATCTGAGAGCAAATTATTTTTCCTTGAAGAAAGCCAAGAAAAGCCAAATAAATATAAATGAAGAAATTACTGAAGAAATCAGTAACAGAAAGAAAAAACGGGATCAAGAAACTTTATCATAACCAAAAAATATGGAAGAACTTGAAACAGAGGGAATTTTTCTTACAGAAGACCAATTTCTTTGGGAAGGCTATACATATTGGAAACCTTTGAGGAATGAAAATTGCAACCTGGATTGTTACAAAGTATCAGAATGGGATCATCAATGCTCAGCCCAGCATGTGAAGTGGCTGGAAGAAATAAAGAAAGTACCAAATGAAAAAAAGCACGTAATAAAGAAAAAATCATCAATGAAGAAAGGAGATTCTTTTGGATAAGCAAGAGTAAAAATTTACAGGTCAGATTTCAGGAACAAGGCCCGGGAGAATACCAAAATTTAGCTCAATATATGGAATGGGTAAAAAATGCCCACCAAAAGTATCAAAGGCCAGGAATGCAAGATGAAAAATGGTACAACCAGGCCCAAACTGAAAATAAAAAATCAATTAGTAATAAAGAAGATACCAGCAGTTTCAATACTACAAGAAAAGTAAAATTTAAGTATCACTCTGGAAAAGAGGCTCAGAAATATTGGGAAAAAATCTTAAAAGACTAAACTCACACTTTTTCATTTTTTGACTTGTACCAGTATCAAAAAAATCAAAATCAAAATTGGAAATTATTTTCATTTATCTTATTTATTACTAATATAATCATCATTTTAATTATATTTATTTATTTCAATCACTCACAATATAAGGGCTCAAAACTCTTTATTTTTTATCATTATTATTCTCTCAAAAGCAAAATGACATCTCATACCAAGAAAAAAAAGGAGAATCATGTTTTAATTTCTTCTTTGGACCTTAAAATAACAACAAATAGCAAGAACACACACATAGATCAAGTCAGAACAACAAATTGATAATAAAAAGGGTCCACAAGAAAAAGAAACTTAAAAGCTAAAATAAAATAAAAACTTAAAAAAAGAAAATAAAGAAAACATTCTAGGGCCAGCTTCATAATTGAAATTAAACCCAACAAAATTAATAACTAATTTAATTAAAGGACAGTAATATTTAAGACAACAATTTGGTCTCTTCATTGCGGATTATAAATTCTCATAATAGTATACCAATATATATATAAATGACTTACTCTGACATTTTGTTATACAATTTCATAGCCATATTCAATGAAAAACATAAACAACAAAATTCCATAGGATTCAATGACAAAGCTAAAGTTTCATGGTAATTTTTGTGAAGGTTTCCAACAAAACATCAAAACATCAAATCAGACACTGCATAAATTTGAGTGAATCATTCTTTGTGTCATAATTGTAGAACTGGAGAAGAAGCAGGTTGATGATTGTAAGGAGGGAGAGAATTAAGATTTGGAAAAGAAATATGGGGACAATGGACCAGAGGAGCAATCAGATCACCAAAAATGGATGCAATTTCCAAATATTTAAGCCAATTAATGTCATTGATACAAGGTGGGGAAGAAATGGATGGATGTTTAAAGTCCTCATAAATAAAGCAGGTGAATGTGGATTGAACTAGGTTGGACTCCGGAAAATCAGGGATTGTAACAAAAGAGAGTGGAGGAGCAGAAGTAGAAGTCATTGAGTGTGGCTCCTTGCATTAAATACAGTGTATGGTATATTTAATTCCTTGGTAGAAAATTGTAATATCTTGGCGACAATCCTCTGAGGTATTAATAAAAAATTCCATGGTTAGAATTATGTCTAAATTAAGAACACTACAAAAAAGAAATAAATAAAAAATTTTATTGAAATTAAAAAAAAGAGACTCACCACTTCAGAGGATTCCACAAACCCATGCATGCAATGGAATAGCATCCTAAATCCCCTCAAAAAAACCAAAACCAAAATAAAAATAAATAAAAATGCAACAAAACAGAATTCAGTGGAGTGGAAAGTCAATAGAAGAACAAACATAACATACTGGCAGAAAGGATATGGCCAATTTTGGGGTTTGACATTACTAGAAACAATTATGAAGCAGAAGTTGCTAGTTGTGGGGACAAATGGAGATACAGAAGAAATTGGATGCATGGGGCAAAGGAATTATAGTAATAAAACTTTAAATAGTAAATTATATATATATATGTATAAATAATCTACTAAAGGCATAAAAAATAAATAAATAAAAATATAAATAAATAAACCAAAATATTAAATAAAAAAAACATTATTATAACATAAGGTTGAAATTATGGCATAATTCTAAAATGGAGTGGGGGTCCCCCAGCCAATTAATAGTCATTAATGAAAATGAAGTTTAGAGTTGTCATGAAGAGGATGATAGGGGTATTAATATTACTAAAGGTTACAGAAGGTTGATATTAGGCCTCAACACTAGTCAATAAAATGAAAAAATCAATCCAATAAGTCAAAGTATTTCCAACAAAAACTCAAGATTCAATCATACATCCTGAGTACCACCTTAAACTGAATCATCAAAGGTCCTGGATAAGACCTTAAGCTGTCTAAATAATTTTGTATCAATAATCAACCAGGATTACTTCAATAAAAGTTCCCAAGTATAAACTTAAACTTCCTCACCAACATATGTCATTATAATTAGAGTCTCAGTACTAAAGAAGTGGTCCAATATAAGACCTTAAACTGTCTAAATCATTTTTTTATCTTTCCATCAAGAAAGCTCAAGAATCTAAGTAAATGTCCTAGATAAGAGTTTAAGCTTTCTCAATAAATATTTCTTTTTCCATTAAGATGATTCAACAAAAATAAACTCAAGAAGTGGTCCTTGATAAGACCTTAATCTGTCTAAATAATTTTTTTATCCATAATAAACCAAGATTAACTCCAAAGATGGTCCTGAGCATGACCTTGAAGCTCCTCATCAACATTGTTTTATGCTAATTTCAGTCTCAGGAATAAAAGCAGTGGTCCTGGGAAGGACCTTAAAATGTACCAATTTCTAGTTTTTTATCATTTATTTTTTATGGAAAAAAATTGGTGCAAATATCTATTCAAAAATGATTATTACTAGCTTGGAGAAAGTTATTGAATGGAGAAATAAATTACCCTCAATCAGTATTAGTGGTATTGGACAATATTATTATAAATAAAAACAAAAACCAGGAGACAAAAGGATTCAAATCAAATAGGAAGAAAGGAAGAAGTAAAATTAACATAGAGAATCATAAAAACAATATTTCAAAGGAATTGTATACTAAAAAAATGAAGATATTTAATATTTCCAATAATGTGAGAAGGTCAAGAGAAAAAATTGGAAGGGAGAAAAAACAAGAAGAAGGAGATATGAAAATTCAAAATAAATATAACAAGCCACAAATAGATACTATTAGCTGAATTCATTAAAATTAAGACTTGAGAGAAATGAAATTCAGATTTATGAGCCCAGAATACTGTGCTTGAAACTAGAATGATGGGGACAGCATTCAGCAGAGAGGAGGATGTGGTATTTCATACCTTTTTCCCTCAGTTCCAAGCAATTTTTCAAGATAAAAAGCTGGACAAATCAAGATTTAAATGACTAATTTAGGAAGTCACCACTAAAAATACAGTATGACAATCACACAAACCTAGAAATAACATCAATAGTATGTAGAAAAGGAATATTTTTAGCATTAAAAATGAGAATAACAAACATATTTCCATAATTGAATAAAGAATAAAGTAATAAGATCTGCTGGATTTATATAAGAAAAGCTACATATAAGCTTTATGTCATTAAAAATATAAGCTTAATACATACAGAAAACACAAAGTTACATGTACAAAATAACATTGTAGCAGTATATCCACCCTAAATCCACCAGGAATAGTATATTACTAGGAATAAAACCATCAAAAACAAATTTTATGAAACACAAGAACCACCTGAAAGTATCAAATCCCACTTAATGCATGGAAGATACACTAAATAATTTAAATTAAATAACAATACAGGCATCCAAATAAGGTTATGCAATCCACATGCATGAAATCTGTACATGAAACATCCACAGGATCATCCATTTCAACTCAAATAAATTTTAACTATATGCATGCAAGGAAAATACACTGAACTGTTAACTACACAGCAATTACAGTAATAAAGAATTTAAACTCAAGAAGATATCCCCATATTACACAGCATGATCACCTTGAACTAGAAAATTTTACAAACAAATTATGCAAGGGCTTATTCACATGACACAATCTTCATCCTTTTTGTGAGCCCTTGAGATATGACCATATATACAAAAAGGTCACAAGAAAACTTTATGATGATTATACTCTTGATAATTATCTTAAAACCAGTGAAAATGCCATAAATAGGCATAAACTTTGAGTTTCCTCAGAATCTAATGAGTGAACATGTGAAATGAATTACACCATTTGATTCCTCATGTTAAAATACACATATATCATTTTTATGGAATATCTGTAAAGTCAATAATTACTGAATAATAAGTAAGAATACTGTGAGCCTTAGAGGTATTTTCATATACCCAAAAGACCACAAAAGATAAATTAAGATATAAATATAAATAAAATAAATTTATTTATATTATAAAAATAAAAAATTAAATATAAATACAAATTTATATTTAAAAATCAAAATTTAATTATAATTTAAAAACAAAATTACAATAAAATTTAAAATTATGAAATTATATTTTTACTTGTAAAAATTAAGTAAAAATAAATTTTTAATTAAGATTGTGAAATTAAAATATTTTTGGTAAAAATTTATATAAAATATATTATAACTCTCTATCCAATAGATAAACATAAAGAAATTATCACACCATTGGATTCCTCATGAAAAATAAAGTGGGGTCACCTCTGGATGAAATTTCTGTAACTCAACTATAAATAAGCTTAAATTAGGTTTTTAGTATTTTCAATACAAAAATGGAAAATCCTCAAAACTTTAATTTAATTCACACCACATGTGGTGTTAACCATCAATTTTTTTGTTAAAATTGAGGTGTTGTGTTTAGTTTAGAAGTTATGAGGAATTGAAGTATTTTCAATTGAATTTAATTGAAATGTCAAAATGTGCGCATGTATTACATAAGTGAACTTTGATTGACATATGAGGCATCAATTATTACTGTATTTTACTGTACAATTCAATTGAACTACATATGTAAATTACAAGTATAATACATGATGAGGAATTAAAGGAAAAAATAAATTGGAAAGATTAAAATTGGGGGGGGAAAGGAACTCTAGCTCTAAGGGGGAGCCAGACTCCCAAAAACCTTGCTGACTGGTGTGGGATTTCAAAATCCATGCAAAATTTCATTACTTTTGGCCTTCAATTGAGTCACAGGGTCTGTGACTCAATTGATGATGAGGTTTTGATACCAACCAGGGTGGTTTTAACTGCTGCCAAGAGGGTAAAACTACCCTTAAGTTAAAACAATGTTAGTAAAAACAGTTTTAACTTGTCTCTACGCCTCTTACACACATTCTGACGTGTTTTGAAGGCTCTAGACCAGGTATTGCTATAGTAATGGCTGATTTAAAGGTCTAAAATGGCTAAAAATGGCTTAAACCAGCCCTTTTTTGGTCTGAACCAGGGTTCAATTATGCCATAATTGGCTTTTCTTTTGTCAGACTGTTTTTCACGACTGACAAGAGGACATTCCACTTTTGGAGTAAGAAAATTGATGGCTATAAAAGAATGTCTTCTTTGCCCCACTTTTCTCTTCATGTTAGAATCTTTTCCTTTTATAATTAGTTTAAACACTGTTAAACCAATCAATAAAAGATTCCAACCACCTTTCTTAAATAATTTTCAACCTTTTAACCACGTGAAAAAATCATTATAATCATTTTTACCCCTGAATCACCCCAACAGTGAGTTAAAGCATCTTTCATCACTGTAAACATTGTCACTTTGTTTCCAAATTCACTCTGGTCACTTTTGAGCGCATTTTCTCTTTAATATTCTTTTTAAAAACTTTGTTCTTTAATTAATTGCTTGCAGTTTTTTGCTAAATTAATTCCAATTGAAATTGCTCTTGAAGAAATTTCTTTTGTAGCCTTAAAATATCTCTTGTAGAGTATTTTTTAGATAAATTTTTATTGTTGGTAAAACAATAAATCTTTATAATATTATTGTTTTATAATAATAAATTTATAAACAATAAAATTGGCGTGTTTTCTCTTAAAAATAATATTTCTTACTATTTTTAATTGATTTTTACCTTATACAAATTTTGAGGACAGGAAAAGTACTTGATTTTTAATCAAAGTTTCATATCTACACCTTACAAATACCCTGAAAAAGACATAACATCTTATTTAACTCAGGAAACAATGAAACAGCATGTAAAAAATATTACAACATTGGATTCCCCATGAAAGCCTACACCAATAACATCTTTATTCCATATCTGTAAAGTCAATATTTAAGTAAATAACCTGACTATATGCACTTTTATGATAAACGCATATATTCATGTTTTTAGCTCATATCTTTTAAGCTATAAATGATAGAGAGTTAAAGCAAAAAGAAAGGTACCATGTATTTACTGTGGGAACACAGATATGAACTTTATTTGACAAGCTATAAACAAGGTTATAGCTTATAAGGGTTTATTGAGCAAAATTGCTAGCGCTGTTGACCACTTTGTAGTGGAAGTGGTCCAAGCTTGGAGTAAAGTGGATATTAAGGCTTTATTGGTTAATACATGAAAAATGATGTATTTTTTATCTTAATATTTAAGGTACAACCCCCCAAAGTCATGGTTTGAAGTTTAAAATAGTAAACTTTGACAGAAAAGATGAGTTACAAGAAAAATTATCAATAATAGTGTTTCAATGATGTAATTAAGTTCTCTTGGAAATTTTACAATGACATGCCAAGCTATCATAATTAAATCTCTGAATGGCTGTAGCATGTAAAGCTTAAAAGGTATTAATGATAAAAGTTTAAGCTTAAAATTGATCATTTATGATCACTCACTGTAATCTTGAAGTATGTTTAACAGTAATATAAGTGATAGAATTGATTAATACTATTATTTTATGATTAAAAATAATAAAATCCACAAAGTTTAGGTTTCTTCCAAGCCTATGATGTCATCCAGCTTAGAGTTATAGTGATAACTCTAAATAATGGCATAATTATGAGATACAATGGTTTAATTATGATTTAATCATCACTAAACCTTAAAATACTGATCACTTTCAGTGTACACCATCAGTACACATCCATTAGAAGCCTGTTGGACTCTAGGAAGGAGGAATTTACTATAAATAGAGCTCTTTTTACTCTATTTCCCCTTATATGCATCAAAAACAATAAAATAATTAAATCAAAAGGTAAAATCTTTATTCTTTATACATAGATCTTTTATATTATCAAAGACCAAAGGTAATCTTTATTTTAATCATCAATGTTGATGTGATTACTCCAATTGTTCAATTGTTTTTGTTATAATTCTCTTAAAAATCTTATTTCTACATAAAATCAAGAATATTTGTAATTTCTTTTATTTTTATTTTTAAATACAATTTAAATAAGTTGTATTTAAATTATTTGGCTTAAAAATATTTCAAAATTATTATATTAAGTGTTCAAATTAGGTTATTTTCTCTTATTATAATAATTTCTCTCTATTATAATTCTTAATAATTCTTTTATTAATATGAATTGTATTTATATTAATATATAACTTTAATATGAGTAATATTATTGTTATCAATTGTTTTTCATTAATAAAAAACAATTTTCTACGCCTTTATTATTTTTTTGGTCACAATAAGAAAGTGCTTACAAATATATTAATTATCAAATATTCATATATTTATTTATTTTATTATTCTTTTATAATATAAATTATATTATTATTTATTTAATAATATAATCATTTTTACACCATAATTAAAATGAATCTTCATTATTATAATTGTTTTTATCTTTTTTTCTTTCATTTATAAGGACATTCAGAATACAATAAGTGAAATATTAGTAATTTTTACTTATTGTTTCATAGTCTGACCTTACATTTGGAGGCCATGGCCATGATATTTACCAGAAAAGACCTTTAAAAAGATGCAAATTGGTTTTATACAATAATAAATGAAATAATAATCTTATATTTCTTGATTTTAAAAGCTATTGAGACATTTGGAAAGCAATTTTACTGTCTTACATGTGGTTTTTCACATCCTTAGACTTGCAAGAACTTTCTTTGAGTGACTCTAGTGATTAAAACAGATATTTATAAATTAAAAATAAATTTATATTATAGTTTAATCTTAATAATCATATTAAATTTTATTCTTTAAATAGAAATATAAAATAATAATAAAAAATATAAAAACCAATAAAAAAAGTTATTTTTATTCATTTTTCCTTTTTTTTCTATATTAATTTCATTTATTCTGATATAAAAAAGCAATTCTTACATGGAAATTTCCTTATCTTATAAAAATAACACTTCTTCATGAAAGACTTATATTTATTTGTCTTTTCACTGTTTGAAGACAATCCAACAGACGAAAATCAGACCACTGTTCAAAGAATGGTGGAAGTAACTTGCTCAAGCTCCCCAACACCAATTTTCACTAAGAAAAAGAAAGCTAAGAAATTAGACTTTCCAAGACCCACCATTCAGGAATCTGAAGGTGAGTACCTCCCTTTTAAAATTGTCATAAAAAGAAATTCTTGTGCTGAAATCTTTTCATTTTTTATTTCTTAAATTATGACTACTAAAAGAGGTTCCCAATATTCCATCTGATCAGATGGAACTGGACTCAGAAGTAGAATTGATACCTCAAAAGGGAAAAGGAAGGGCAAAATTCCCAGTGGAAAACAATCCACACAAGGAAGTGCCATATCCCAAAGGCAAGTCCCAGAAATGCCCATGATTTCTGAACCAGATTTTGTACTAAGTATGAGTAATTCCAAAAGGGACAAATCACATTCAGAGGGCTCAAATAGACATTTACATGAGCCAGTACAAGCAGTATTACACAGTATACAAGGACAAAGACTGGGAAATGCTGCCTCAAATACACCAAGGAGTGATGAACTCCTGGCACATCCTGAAAAAGTTCCTCAAAGAGGAGGAGATAGTGAAATACTCCAATGGATGGAATCCACTGTCATCCAAACCTCAAATCAAAAAAATCAAGGATTATCATGCCAAAAAGAGGGAGGCAACCAAGGAAGAAGCCCCAGTAGCTTCTACCAGCAAGCCTCAAGCCAACCCACTTCCCCAAGAAGGGAAGAAGAACAAGAAAAAGCATTGGAGGAAACCATATTCCCCAAGCTACAGAATCCCAAGAATCCAAAAGGATGCCATGGACAATGTTTTCAACATGGCCAGAACCTTGATGGAATTCAAGGACAAGGAAGAGCAAAGAATGAGACAACCTCATTTCCCAAAGAAATAACTTTGTCCCCTGATGTTGTAAATACTTTAATAGAAATTAAAAATAGTATTTTACCTCTTAAAGAAATTAAAAAAAATTATTATCTTTACAAGAAATAAAGAATAGCTCATCATCTTTAACAAAACTTTCTGTACAAAATAAGAAATAAATTGATAACATCAAATTTATGGTTGAAAATAATAAACCAAAAGTCTTAATTGACAATACTCAGAAATTAATACAATGACAACAGGAACTGTATAAATACATAAAAAAGATCAAACAAAAAACTATGATAATCAATTATGACATGAGTATTGATAATATTACAGAAAAATTGAACAAATCAAGTATTTCTGTTGAGAGATTTGAAGAAAAGACTTCATCACACCAAAGATTGCTTCTATACCTTGTAGAAGAAAGTGATGAAGCAAGAATGAATCTTAAAGATGACATTCAAAGTGAAATAAGACTTATTACTAAAAAATGGATAAAATAAGTGAGCTTAACTTAAACATGCAAAAGTTATCAACCCCATTTTCTCACATAAGAAGTCCTGTTAAACCAAAAGAGGAAATAACAAATCCATTAATAACAGACTTGAGTCATCAAGAAAATAATCAAGTATTAATGAAGGAAGCGCCTCAATTGCAAGAATGGCCAACATTCACAGCAGAAGGTGAATATGACCATATGTCATTTGCCAAAACAATTGACTTGCTATAAGAAGATTATGCCATACCAGATGAATTAATCACTGCCAGATTACACTCACTATTTGAGAAATCTTCAAAAAGATGGTATTATGGCATGAGGAAAACAAATGGCAAAAATACCTGGTCTTGGTGGAAACAAGAAATAACAACCAAGTGGGCTAATGATTCCTGGAGGTACAAAATAGAGAATGCATTTGAAAATTCCTTCTTTGACCCAGACAAGGATAAACCTTTGACTTGGTTCTTGAAACAACTTGAAAGATTAAATGCACTGTACCCAGAAATGTGACAAAAAATGGTACACATAGAAATACTAAAGAAATGTGGAGGAGAATTGGAACATTACCTGAGAAGAAGGTGTATAGAACCATGCTCCACAGAGGAGTATATCAATGCACTAGAAGACATAGTGAAAAGGACAAAAATTGGCAGAAATTGGAAGAAATTGGACCTTAAAAGTTCAAATAACCCATTTATCAAGAAAGATAAACCAAGAGAACCTTTCAAGCCCAATACATCCAATGGTAATGAGCAAAGAAAGTGCCACAAATGTGGAGGTATTGAAAACTTAGCCAGTAATTGCCTTAAAAAAATAAATAAATGAAATTGTGGAAACAGAAAAGCACAATGACAAAGAAGAGGAATATGACTCTGAAAAGAGCACTGAAGAATCAGAAACTTCTGAAAGTGATTAAATCAATATAATTAATGCACAAATTAATAATATTGATCTAATACATGAATTACTGGATTTCAATTCAAACCTACCACAGGTTGGAACATCTGACACAAGCATGACAAACATAAAAGACACTAAATTGTATAGAATCAAGCCAGAAAAAGGAATGGGATATACAGCTGGAAAATCAAGTATAAGTATTGTCATGGTGGAAAACCAGGAGGCAAAAGTGAGCTTAGATACAGGAGCATATTGTACCTGTGTTGGTAAGAGTTATTTGAAAACAACTGTACCAGATTGGGAAAGAAAACTTATACCAATACAAGGAGTCAAACTTAGTAGTGCAAGTGAAAGTATGAAGCCCCTTGGAATGATTGACTTAGCACTCATTTTTACTCATCCTTCAACATGTATCAGATTGAAATTAGAGTTTGTGGTAATGGATAAATGCACTAGTAACCATTTTATACTTGGAAATGATTACTTGTCAATTTATGCCATAGATATCTCTAACCAAAAAACTAGATATTTTACCATAGAAGACAATAAAAGACAAACATTTGACTTCTTAAATAACAAAAACCAAATCACAGTTATTAAGAATGAAGAAAAAATCCCAACAAAGCATGTTTTAATAGCTAAACAACTTAAAGAGGCAGAATTAAATCAAGATTTAACAGAAAAAGTTATTGACCTCTTATTTAAATACAAAAATGCCTTTTCAACTGACAAAGAACCACTAGGTACCATAATTGGACATGAGGTAGACATAATCCTTAATGTGGAAAAACTTTATCCACCCTTATTAAGAAGACCAGCTTACCCAGCTAGCCCAAGGGCTAGAGAAGCTTTAGAGGTACACATTAAATAATTAGTGGACCTTGGAGTATTAAGGAAAGTAGGACATAATGAAAAGGTAGAGGTCACTACACCTGTCATTATAAGTTGGCATAATGGAAAATCAAGGATGGTAGGTGACTTTAGACCTCTAAACACCTATACTATCCCTGGAAGATTGCCAATACCCAGAATCCATGAGACATTAACAAAATTGTCACAGGCTAAGTTCATCATAGCCATGGATTCTCTAAAGGGTTTTTATCAAAATTTCTTAACAGAAAATGCCAAAAGACTACTGAGGATAATAGTCCACTGTAGAATTTTCAAATATTTGAGAATGCCATTTGGTATAAAAAATGCACCGTCCTATTATCAAAGGATGATGAATACTGTATTTCCTGAACAATTGTCAGAAGGATGGTTGTTTATCTATATTGATTATATCATAGTTTTCTCAGAAACTTGGGAAAGTCACTTAACAATACTAGAAAGAGTCTTGCAAAAAATAGTACAAGTAAACATGAAAATTTCCTTGAAAAAATGTCATTTGTCATACAGTGAACTGAAAGCACTAGGACATGTTGTATCTGGACTAAGCTTAGGCATAGATATAGACAAAGTAGCAGAAGTCCTATTGAAGCCAATGCCCCAAACCAAAAAAGTAATGCAATCATTTCTGGGATTTTCTGGTTATTACAGACAGCATATAAAAGACTTTGAAATGATTTCTAAATCCTTGTATAAGCTCTGTGACCAACAGACAGTCTATAAAATGACTGAAGAAAGAGTCAAAGCATATGAAGAACTGAAAAATTCCTTAGAAAATGCCCAATTACTTCTAATGCCAGATTGGAAACTACCCTTTAAACTATACATTGATGCTTGTGGAGAAGGGCTAGGTGCTGCACTACACCAGAAACAAATCATCAATGACAAACCTGCTTAAGGACCAATTTGCCTCATTTCAAGACAAATAAAGCCAACAGAAGCAAGGTATAGATCAAGCCAAATGGAATTCCTTTGCTTAGTGTGAGCTTTAGAAAAATTACACTATTATTTGGATGGAACAGTGTTTGATGTAATTACAGATTTCAATGCTGTAAGCTCTTCATTAAAAATTAAAACTCCAAGTAGACATATTCTAAGATGGCAAATTGCCATCCAAGAATATAGTGGAAATATGACTATAGTTCATAAATCTGGTAATATTCATAAAAATGCAGATGGTCTTAGTAGATGGGCTCTGGAAAAATACATGTGAGCCTTGAGGTATATTTTACATACCCAAATAAGCCACAATTATCTTAAAAATAAAATCTGAACTATGCATAACCTATAAGACATGCATATATTCAAAATTCATCATTTTTCATTTCAGAAAAGATGAATAACTTTTTATTGAGAAAGTAAATCCACAAATTTAAGGCCAGATTTGGATTCTACACAAAATTTCACCTAGGGTAGCTCCATAGAGTGAATAAGCTCAAATCAACTCTTTGAAGTGGTAATATGGAAAATAATTCAATACCAAATCAAAGATCCGTGAATTTTTTTTTCTCTATTTTAAACCAAAATAATGGGAACGTGAGAAATCCCATGTTACATATACACTAAGAATAGTGTTATGCATGTTTTGGGCACTTATTATTATGGTATTCTTACATGTGCTTTTGGTACACCCATAGTGGATATCTCACTTTAAGCTTAAAATTCTATTTTGATGTAAAAAATAGGCAAGGGGGACAAAAGACCTCAAATAGAGCCAGAGTACCCAACTTCTGAGGCCTCTGAGGCGTGGAAATCTCCAAAGCTTGGATCCATGGCTGATATTGGCCCAAGTAGTAAACTAAAACCTTTTTGGAACTTGGTTACCATGTTACAACTTCAGTAAAACATAAGAAAATAGCAAATAACCTGCTATTTTGATGTGCCAAGGAGGTAAAGAGCAACTTACACTCCCGTAACCATGTCAATTCTGAATTACTTACCATGGATAAACCCTAAAATATTTATTAAAACCCTTTGTGGACTATTATCCATTGATTTACCTCATAGCAACTAGCCATATACTTCTATTTGCAATTCTATGTAGAAATGAGGTAAAAACTTCAAAATTTCATTAAAAATAGAATTCTTAACAAATCTTTCTAAACATTTCAGGACCAATTGAGAACTGTATAATTCATATAAAAACCAAAAATAATAATACTTTCATATGTAAAGTTAAAAGCTTTAATTACAGTCCATTTTTGATGATTCCACGTGAAACACAGAATTTTTAAAAATTTACAGAAAATACATTCTGTGATGAAATTTCCAATGACATTGATAACTTTGAGAAATAAATGATTTTTTTGGAATAAAAGAAGATTTAAAGTTGTTACTCCTTTTATTCTTAACCACAAATGGGTTGGTAGTCACATAAAAGCTTCAATTAAGTAATTATGATAATCTTATGTGACCATAAATGATGCAAGCAATAAACCAGAAAGGTTTATTGTTTTCTCACTCAATGTTTTTTCAGTTTGCTTCATGGCACCCCTCTGTGAGCTGCCTTACACTCAAAAGAGGCCTCCTCTTGCTGTTTTTTCCATATCATCACATTATTATATTATACCTTTATTACCAAACAAGTAAGTATTAGTTAAAACTATTTCTTAAGTGTTTTATTCTTTCAAAAATCAATCAGAAAGACTTGAAATCATATGAATCAACCATATTTTGTTGTGATACTGTTATAAATCTACTTTTATCCATTAAATCCATAATTCCATGTCAAATTTCTCTACTATTATCTTCTAAAAGGTTCATTGGATTAATAATGAGTGATTTATCTTAATTCTTGAAGTTTTTCTCTAGTAATAGTCTTCTTCAAGAATTATCTTTATAATTATTCTTGTAAAAGATAATTATATATTAAAATAATTTTAATTATTTTAATAAAAGAAGTTTTTATTATTAAATTCTTCTTGTAATTGATTCTAGTAGACAGTTACTGCTTATTGTTATAATCACTAGTAGTGTATAACACATAAAAGAAATAATTCTTTAGTTATTTAATTGTGGTTATAATAATTTTTCATTATTATATTTCATAAGAAAAGTCATAGTACTGTTGATTAATAGTAATATTATCAACAGTTTCATAGACACATCTTTCAATACACCTGAAACTCCAGCATGGGTACCACAAGAAGAGGACCATATAGCAGGCATATGTGTCACAGATATTGGCACATAATTCTTTAACCAAGTTAAAGAGCGCTATAAAATGGATAAAAACTGTCATATCTTATGCCAACTTCTAATGAAGGACTGTAACGATCCATCACTTTCATCAAAACTAGATGAAATATGGAAAAAATAATATGATGAAGGAAGATTACACCTCCTTGATAGAATCCTCTATCATAGAACTAAACATACATGTGTCATGGCTTTAACAGATAGAACACTGATAAACACTATACTAAATGAATGTCATGATAGTGTTTCAGCTGAACATCTCTCAGAAGACAGAACACTAGAGAAGGTAAAAACCTGCTCTTGGTGGCCAAATTGGAAGAAAGATGTTGCAGAATACTGCCAAACCTGTGACAGATGTCAGAAAGGAAACAGAGCCACAGGAAAGAAATTTAGAATGATGATCCAAATCCAAGAACCGAAATCCCCTTGGGAAATAGTTCACATGGATTAGGTAACAGCCTTACCTCCAGGAGGAGACAGAAGTTACAATGCATGCCTAGTATTAGTTGACAGGTACAGCAAAACTTCAATGTTCTTACCATGTCACAAGGATTACAAAGCTATGGACACAGACATAATGATATGGAATAAAGCTACTAGCCACACAGGCTTATTCCAAAATATCATATGTAATAGAGACCCAAAATTCACTTCAGCATTATGGAAAAACCTCCATAACCTGTTTGGTACAAAACTATCATTCTCAACAGCTTACCACCTCCAAACTGATGGTCTAGCAGAAAGAATGATACAGACCTTAGAAGACATGATCAGGAGATTCTGTGCTTATGGACTAGAATTCGAAGATTCTGATGGTTTTACCCATTATTGGTATACATTAATACCAGCTCTTGAACTGGCATATATAATATCAATCCATCATTCAACTGGCAAAACACCAGAAGTTCTAGAAAGAGGTTTGAATCCAAGACTTCCTTATGTTACCCTCAAAAAGCTCAAATATGCAAAATAAAGATGGGATAAAAGGCATAAACCACCTGACTTTAAGATAGGAGACTTTTTCTTAGTGTAAACTCTAAATTTCAATAATATAAAAGGTCCAAAGAAATTGAAATGTTCCTTTGCAGGACCATTTATGATAAAAGCACTACATGGACCTAATGCTGTGCAACCAGAGCTCACAGGTGAATTAATGAACAAACACCCAAATTTCCCTGTAAGTATGATAAAACCTTACAGCTCAAGTGACAAGTAATTATTTCCATTAAGAAATGAACCCTCACTTGAAATACCCCCTTTAGAGTAGGGAGAAGAAAAGAGAATTGTAAAAGTCCTCAAAGAAAGAAGGAAAATAAACAAAAAAGAAAGGGAATACCTTATAAGTTATAGAAACCCAACTCAAGAAGATGAATGGCTACTTGAGAAAGATATAACAAATTCTGCTAAACTATTGAGAAGGTTCAGACATGAAAGAAAACCTAAAGAATAGAAAATTAAGCATTATTGAGCTTCAAGACTAACAAAGTCTATTGATTGAAGAGGTAGGACAGTGGATGATACCCTAAGTAACTATATCAGATTGTGGAACAATCTTTTTTGGTAGTAGAGAATGTGAGCCTTTGAGATATGACCACATATCCAAAAAGGTCACAAGAAAGCTTTATAATAATTATACTCTTAATAACTATCTTAAAGCCAGTGAAAATGCCATTAATAGGAATAAACTTTGAATTACCTCATAATCTAATGAGTGAACATGTGAGATAAACTGAACCATTAGATTACTCATGGTAAAATACACATATATAGTTTTTATGACATATCTATAAAGTCAATAATTACTGAATGATAAGTAAGAACACCCTGAAAAAGACATAAAATCTTATTTAACTCAGAAGAAAATGAGACAAAATGTGAAGGAAATTACACAATTGGATTCCTCATGAAATACTACATAAATAACATTTTTCTTCCATATTTGTAAAGTCAATATTTAAGTAAATAACCTGAATATATGCACTTTTATGATCAAAGCATTAATTCATGGCTTTTATCTCATATCTCTTAAACAATACATGATAGAGAGTTAAGCCAAAAATTAAGTTACCACATAATTACTGTAAAAATATAGATATGAACTTTATTTGACAAGTTATAAACAAGGTTATAGCTTGTAAGGGTTTATTGAACAAAATTGCTAGAGCTGTTGACCACTATGTTGTGAAAATGGTCCAAACTTAAAATGGAGTGGATATTCAGGCTCTACTGGTTCATACGTGCAGAATGATGTTTTTTTTATTTTAATATTGAAGATACAACCCCCTGAAATCATGGTTTGAAGTTAAAAATGGTAAATCTCAACAGAAAAGATGAGTTACAAGACAAACCATCAAAAATAGTATTTTGATGATGTAATTAAATACTCTTGGAAGTTTAATAATTACATTCCAAGATATCAGAATTCACTCTTTGAATGGCTGTAGCATTTAAAACTTAAAAGTTACCAATGATCAAAGTTTAAGCTTAAAATTGATCATTTATGATCACTCACTGTAATATTAAATTAGGTTTAACAGGCATATAAGTGATAAAATTAATTAATACTATTATTTTATGATTAAAACAAATAAAATTAACAAATTTCAGGTTTATTCCAAGCCTATGATGTCATCCAACTTAGAGTTATAGGGATGTCTCTAAATAATGGCATGATTATGAGATAAGATGGTTTAGTTATGATTTAATCATCACTAAACCTTAAAGTACTGATCAATTCCAGTGAATACCATCATTACACATCTATTAGAAGCATGTTGGACTCTAGGAAGGAGGAATTTACTATAAATAGAGCTCTTTTTACTCTATTTCCCCCTCAGATGCATCAAAAACAATAAAATAATTCAATAAAGAGGTAAAATCTTTATTCTTTTTATATAAATATTCTATATTATCAAAGACCAAAAGTAAGCTTCATTATAATCATCAATTTTGATGTGATTACTCCAATTTTTCAATTGTTTTTGTTATAATTCTCTTAAAAATCTTAATTCTACATAAAATCAAGAATATTTTTAATGTCTTTTATTTTTATTTGTAAATTCAATTTGAATAAGTTTTATTTAAATTATTTGGCTTAAAAATATTTCAAAATTATTATATTAAGTGTTCAAAGTAGGTTATTTTCTCTTATTATAATAATTTCTCTGTATTACAATTCTTAAAATTTCTTTTATTAATATATAACTTTAATATTAGTAATACTATTGTTATTAATTGTTTTTTATTAATGAAAAACATTTTTTTACACCTTCATTATTTGTTGGTAACAATAATAAAGTGCTTATAGATATATTAATTATTAAATATTAATATATTTATTTATTATATCATTATTTATTCAATAATATAATTATTTTTATGCCATAATTATAATAAATCTTCATTATTATAATTATTTTTATGCTATTTATTTCATTTATAAGGACATTCAGAGTAAAATAAGTGAAATATTAGTAATTTTTACTTATTGTTTCATTGTCAAGCCTTACACTCTTACTCACCAGTGTTAATTCCTCAAGGCTTTTGCAAGCTTACTCAAGCAGTGTAAAAGAGAATTCATCTGATGAATTTATCAAAATCCCCACCAAGCAGAAACATATCAATCTTAATTTTGTCCAAACAAACGGTAAAAATATCCCAGTCATATGACAGAATTCTCAATTTTACCTACCCAAATTAATCCCTCAAGGCCATGAAAGCTTACTAATTCAGCATAACAGATAAGTCATCTGACTTTTTGTACAAAAATCTACACCAGCCAAATTTTCTCAAGAGAAAAATAAATCTTTACATGAAGAGCCCATGGGCACTCCTCACAACATAAAAGGAGGCCTACCTTCCACATTTTCTCCTCCTTCCCCATTCAATAAACTATATACCAAGAAGTAGAATAATTTTTCATCCCTTACTATTAAGTTCATCTAGAAATTATCATTATTTAGATTAAATTACACTAATAGTGATTTCTATGTAGCTTTAGTTAGCAGTAGGTCTGCCTATATTATAAATTCATCTCTTAGTCAAATACTCATCTTCAACAAAATACTTTTATTATACTCTTCCAACTAAAGCAAAATTTATATTACTATTATTGTCATAAAATAAAAAACACAATACTTTTATTATACTCTTCTAACTAGAAGAAGATCTATATTATTATTATTATTATTATCAAATAAAAAACAAAATACACACTATTAGTCTCATCACCATTACTATTAGTAAATATTATTATTCATTATCATACCAATTATCATCCATTCTTACTACTATAAGTAGTAACTCAATTATAAAAGCTTCACCAGTATTTCCTTTAGAATTATAGTGGTGTTATCATCTACTATTACTATTTCCTATCAGATATTAAGATTATTAGTATCAAAATTATACTTAAAATATTATCAATATTATCTATCAATTCCAACTATTTAACTGTTAAACAAATTATCCTATATACTCACTATCCCTATATATTCTCATATTAAACCATTATCCATTTGAAAATCACTTTTAAAAAATAAAATGACTTAAATGACCAATCAGTACTATTATATCTACTATTTATCTACTCAATTGTTATTGCATTGTCTTGAAATAATCTACAAATTCATTATCAATTGTTATTATTTTATAAATAGGCATATTATTGATTAGGTCTGATAAAGACTTCTGGAAATTCTTTTCTATTTATAAAGCAACAATATTGAATATTGATTTGTGATCTATGTAGGGAGTTTTTTTATTATATTGTGAGGGTAAGCTAAAAACCATTAGAACCCTTTGTTACAGGATTATTTCCAAAATTAAAAACTGTTTACCTGTGATTTCTCCCTCAAGCACTTCCTTATCCATCCCACACTAAAAAGGACTTCCACAATACCATAAATCAATGGTAGAGAAAAATGCCCACTAAGAGTGAACTTAGCCAAAATAGCTCATGATTGAATTCAGAGAAAAGAGGAAATTAACATCTTTCAATATATACAACTCCCATAACCATAGGACAATTAATGATCAAGTTGTTCCTTCTCAAAACAAAAACTGAGCATAAACCTTAATTTTTAATCCATCATCTAAATTCTAGAGGAAGAAGAAGAACCACATCAAATGAATTTTCATATTGAAGCAATCAGCCAGGGATATACAATGGTATCAACTAAATATTTCTAGCACCCCAATCAAAGAGTTTATGGCAAAATATAAGCCAAATAACGATGAACATAATATTCACCTCCCATCTAGCTTCTACGGTTTTAGTGTGAGATACCCAAAGCAGGGTCTTTTCTAAAATGAAAGAATTTTAGCTTTCTAAGTGTACTCTTCATATTCCTTTACCACCTCTGGAACTAAGGTTATGCAAGATAATTACTTAATACAGGTTTTATCAAAAATCCACAGTCCAATAATGGGATTTGAAACCTGTATAAATTTGCCATATTTAAACTTAGAAGTACCAATTGAGTATCCATTTTATAGAGCTCATCAAGGGCTACAAAATGAACCACTTTTTGAGCCCTCTATCTATAAAACTGACAAAGGTATGGCAGCTTCCAGGTCAAAATTCCACAATATTGGAAAACCCCCAATGGTGTTTTAATGAATAATATGCAGTTGACTGATTTGTTCTGTATAAATTTCTATGTTTCTGCGCTGTTAGAACTTTCATGTGAGGTCCCAGCTGAAACATTCCACCCTGTATTGGGGAAAAATGATCTTATGTGGTCTTAAAACCACCAAAAGACATCTGGGGCCCATATAGGTTATACAGGGCTGTATAAACTACAAACCCACCCATTGGAGTAAACATTTTTCTCACTCCATCTATGTTGTAAGGAACAGTGGTCCCTCCACCCCTCTTCAGAATAAAAAGGGATCTTCCTCTTCCCCAAAGAGGAATCCCCATCCTGCTATTGAATTCCTACATAGTATAGTTGTTGCCAACAATTATACCCTTGCAAAATAATCAGTTATTATCTTAGTCTTGATAATTTTAGTTGTTTTTATATTTTAATTGAAAAATCACTGCACCCAGGTCTTTCAGCAGCACTCAGTGCCACTATTGTAGTAAAGCCCTTTTTTCAAACCCAAAAATCCTATTATGAATACTTTTCTACATGTCACACTCAGAATTATAGTCTTGTGAGTACTATATTATAGAGTCATCCTGAAACCTTTTATCCCAAATACTTTCTCCTCCAGGATAACTGGATTGGTTAAATTGAATCAGAAATATCCAATATGATTAAATCTAAAATATTTCCTGCCAGCCCTAATCCTCAAAATATTTTACTACTTACCACCACCCAGGTTCTCAAAAATAAAACTTATGGAAGCAGTAATAGCTTGATTATTCAATAAACATGATGGAATATCTTATCATGAGATGTTTCTTTGAATTGAAGAATAATATTTCTTAGAGCTTTACTGACACTGTTCTTAATCAAGATACTTGAGCTCCATGATATGGAATTGAAATTTGAATTTATTAAAATAAAAAAATAAGAGTGATTTTACCTCTATAATACTGATGTTGTTCAATTAAATTCATCTATAAAGACTTTTTGAACTCAAAAGACTTTCTACAGTTTAAGAAAAAATCACTGATCATAAAACACCAAACTGATGAAAAACATAATCAACATCAATTGAACACCTTCTGATATTCAGTCTTGTATTTTTAAAAGTACTAATTGAGGAAGACCCTTTTTACCTATATTAGATTTTTGACAACCTTCTTTCTATTGGAATTCATATCTATTAATTAAAGACTAATATTTGAGAATTGTTTGAGCTGTAAGATTAAAAATAATATATCATTGTCTGGGAATCAAAATCTATCAAACAAATTAATACACTTGATTCATTCAAAAAACTATAGCCAGCATCCTTACCGAATTTCAAATTGAAGACTGTTGAGAGAATTCCTCTCATTTACCTGGAAATTACCACAATTTTGAAAACCTTCAAAATCAAAACCTCACTCACAACCTTTAAGATACTCAAGAGAAATTAGTTCAATTTTTTAACTGGCTGAATACGGTCAACCACACATTTGTTTTGTGGTTTCCTTTCTTTTCAATATTTTAGAAGAACATCAAGATATTTGTTAAACCTCTATAAATAAACCATGAAATAGATTCATTCAATGCAACATTTAAATCTCAAACCTTGACTGAATTCCATAAAATACAGCTAAAATAACTTTCTTTGTTTCACTAATTCATATTGGGGACGTTCTTAAGAAAACTGTTTTTTGCTCCAGCGTTTTGATTTATTTTTTTGGGTACCATTGGTTGTAAATATCAAAAACAACATGTTGTGGTACCATTCTCTTTAGAATCAAAATAGTATTCCCTCAGAAGTCATTTCCAATAGAGTTAATGTATTGAAAAGTTGTTATTTGAGCCAACCAAAAAAACTCCCAGGAGTAATTCATTCAAATAACCAAAGTTTGATTTCCCTTGCCTCGAATCCCTTCTATCACCACGGCACTTTACACATTTACTTCTGACTTCAATTTATTAGATCATTCATAAAAAATAAAAATATTTTACTCAAATATATTCTAACTCAAAATATGATAGCTGAATTACTCACCAAGCATTTACCTTTTTCAAAATCTTGACCTCATGTCAACATTATTTTTTATCAAGCTCAGAGGTACAGAATGGTAAAATATTTTCTGGCTTCTCATACTAATTTCTTCATAAGTTACTCTCAGATCTCATGATAAGCTGAGTATTAGAATTATTATTCCCCTCTTGTATTTTGGTCATTTTCACTAGTAGATTCTCCCCTCCTTTTTGTCTAGCCTATGTTCTTCATTGGGATGGTGGATTTTCAAGAATCTCAAATAAATACTAGCTGTATTTCTAATTTTTCATCCCCTTATCTAGTCTTTATTGTGCTGCTATTTCTCCTGTTTCCAGTTTTGCTTCACTCCCTTCCCGTTACCTCTCTTTCACTGGCAGTAAGACATCTGTTTGCCGTCTTAAAGCTTCTTTCACAAATTCCCAGAAGGTTCTTTGGCATCAATATTTGAAGCATTCTTTCGGATATGCTATTCTCAATAATCTTTTAATGTGAGGAGATATTCATATCACATTCAATTCTATGACACCTGTGCAGTATATATCAATTCAATAATAAAAGCTTAAATTCTCAAATCTGCATTGCTAAAAAGGTGAATGATATGAAAATGGCACTTATTATCACGATCTATCATTTTTTAGAAATCAACCATCTATTCCATATATTTTCATATTTTGAGCTCATCAGCTTGGTCAAATAACACTTGAAAGGTTTGGTAAGAAATCCTAAGTTTGAGCCCCTGAACATGACAATTTAGCCTCATATAGCTTTTTGTCTTATTGAAATATCAAGATTCAATGACTTTGAAACTCAAAGTAGCAACAGAAATACTCATATTTACTCCTTTTGAAATAATTTTCATAAAAAACACTCAAGTCTGACTCGCTATTGTCCAACTGACCAGACCAAATCAAGATGTGTTATCAAGCTCCAAATTATAACCTTTGGCGAGAAAAACACAAGGTGAGGATCAAAAAGCTTCGTTTATAATCTTGATGAGTAGATAAATTAAGCTAAAACTTCATATAAGAAAAGGATCGTAACAGAGAAAGTATTGTGGCAGGTGAATAATTGGTGGATGAATTTTATGAAATCTTTCTTGCGTTTTCAAGGCCAAATATACTCAACCAAGTTTATCTCTGATATGTTGTCAAATAGTCCAGTGCGCGCAATATTTTTTTGGTGTGATCAGATATTATCTCTTTCGTACCAAGACCCTAAAAATGTATAACCTCAGAAACCCATGCCACAATCAGGATCAAGGAGAAAGTTGAATTCAAAAGAATGAAATAACAGTTCAAGGAAAAAATTGATTCTAGAGAGTGGATGTAGTTGAAACTTTGTATGAACGCAGCAATGGTAAGGAAGAATACTAAATCATATTATAACTTGTCGCATTAAACCAAAAAACGAATATTAATGGGTGATTGAGGCGGATCAAAGTCCAGGGGTTATCTCCATGCACAGGGATTTAAACAATTATATAATGATTGGGGTGAAATTGTTTCATAGCGGCACTGTGAGGAACAAACGATGCAGGTTTGTTAGGTGGTAGTATGCTAACCCCAGCAATATATTTGAAAACATAGAAACACACTCTTCGGCTACTTTTCTGCCGCAGTCCACAACAACTATTCAGTTGGTAAAATGAATCAACGGCGACACCCAAATTTCATAATCGTCGTCGTTTTTGCGATCGCCAGTAGGCCTCAAGGCACTTCAAATGTATGATACGGTTAGCCATGCTAAGTGCAACTCAAATCAGCAAAAGGAACCATAAGGAAGGACTTACCGGAACAGAACTCGATATGTGCCATTTTCAAGTCGCACAGGCTTTTGATCTTCGTTTACGACCAGGGTGCCGTTCCACCTAATCTTGGGGGCACTTCGAAGCCTAGTTCGGTAACAATGACGTCAGTACTCATTAGCGCCAGGCATCAGAACAAATTATCGAATTCCTGACTTTAATCTGCCCAAATAGTCTTGAGACCACTGAGGAATCATTCCGAGTAGTTTAACTCCTTTGTAATATGTCTTCCAATTATCATTAGGCTTATCTGAGATATTAGAGAAGGTTGCGTTTGCGGGCATAAGATCCAGCATCATGAAAGGCGTTCCCCCTATTTCAAAAAGCAGCCTGAGGAATTTTAGCTCAAAAGGGACCAAAATCCACCCAAAAGTTTAACATACAATTGACACTGAAAATAAGACTAGTGGAATTATTTTTTTTAAAATCCCATATTAGTGGGCCATCCTTCTCTAGCTCTGAAGTTCGGTTGTTATCCTCGAAAACAAAGTGAGGAAGATTGAATCTTCCGTCTATCTCGGGACCTCGATCAATAACTGTAATGACAAAATTTTCCATTTAAGCTGAAAGATTTTGTCCAGAAGTACGTGTCCAGTTCAGCAGTAGACTGACTAGAAGGGCTTTTAATGGATCCATGAACCCCGAAGTATGGCAAGTTGTGACTTTCACAGGGAGCGTTAGTTTCCTAAGAGTGAAATGTCATTCAAGTCAGCTAAGGACGAAGGCTTGCCACATGACCCAAACATGATTCACAAGAGAGATGTAACCCGAATAAACGTTCATATCTTCTGGTTGCAGGCCTGTTGGTTCAGTAAACGTTGTTGTAACAAGTTGCTTTCCGCCGGGCTTGAGAACGAAACTTTCTGGTTTGATGACAACTTGAGCATAGCTCTTTAGCTCACGTGGCTCGTCGTCGGGCCTGTGGTATTTCGACTGCGGTGAAAATGTACTTAAGGTCACTGCAGGGCGATGTGTCAATGTATAATTAACAGCCATGTTCCCATTATTCCAGACAGTAAATCCTTGACTCCCATTAAAATTAACGGTGTCATTTAAAGCTAGGGCAGAAGTAGATAGTGATGTATTCGAAAAAGCAGCGCAGAATGCATTGACCAACCCGCCACCTTGATGTACAACACCTTTTGATCATGTCATGGGAATAACTTTCATCAGCTTATCGCACTGACATACTTCCCGAAGCTGACTGATCATAATTAAGAAACTGACTTTCAAGAGGGCCCTTTCCCAGATTAGTGTGCAATAAACGAGCAGTGGTCGCCAAACGAGTCCGCATGGAGAGGCCATCAAAATTCCGACCTTTAACGCTCAGGATGAGAGCAGCAATACCGGAAAGCTAAAAAAAATATCAGTTCAATATAATTCAAATAAAAATATAATTGGTAGGGATTTTTTTCAAACCTGTGGGGTTGACATTGAGGTACCCGAAAAGGCTGCCTATAAATAACACGTTGGATCGTCCGGAAACAATTGAATTATAGTAATACCTCAGTAGCAAAAACATAACTTACATAACTACCTTCTTGCAACGGATACGTGGCTAAATAATAATGGGGCTATTAGTCGATCATCAAAAGGTAAATTTTTAGAATTGCTCACAAATGATGTCGCGACCAACACCAGAAATAGCTGGCTGGGGACTAAGGAAATCGAAAGTGGGCCCACTGCAGTACAAGATCTTTGTAAACTCATGGAACGTAATCAGGAAAAATGATGGTAGCCAGGGAAACTCAACTAGGCAGAAAAACCGCTCATATATCCACCCCGCGGCGAAGGAACTGCCCAAGCAAGGACCGCTGAACTAAGCTGCTTCAACGAACAAATTGGGTCTGCAACACATACCATAAGTGTATTCTGAATTACGTGAAGAAATTTCGAATTTTTCATTTTTTTGCGCTTCTTGAAAAAGATAGACACCATCTTCATTCGAAATAGTTGCGACTGAAATGTTTGATTCTTTTGTTGATAACTTGATAATTTCAGTAGAGTTCTAACGAAATTTTAAACCCTAGGTAAAAAAAATAGCCAAAAGTATTGACAGATGAAATTTTTGACGGAATCAGATCTACCATATAAAAAAGCACAAGATTCGCTCCTTTTTCTGCAGCATGTTTTGCTTTGAGGGCAAAATAACAAGTCCTGTGGTGGCATTTATCTAAATCAATATTGCGCATTTGGGCCTAAAACTCCTACAAAGCAACGTTTAAGTCCAGACTCTTACCCTCGGCGAATGACGACTACAAATTTGCTCAAATCAGGAGTAGAAGCCGGCAATGGCTCGCAAGCGTCACTCGAAGAATTCGTAGAATTCGATGTAAAGTATAGTTGGTAATTGCCTTGCGGGAAAGCAACAGCTGTCCAATAGCGGATATCACGCCCAGTTGAGGTTTGCAGACTAATACTAACCTCCTTGTCAGAATCCACCGAGCCAACAGAGATGGCATTCTGAGCAGCTGCCGGACGATTTGTGAAGAAAAGTCCTTCCTAAAAATTCAATCATCACCAAATCAGTACTTGGGTAGTTGTGATAATCATAAACTTAAACTGACGGCTCCTTCATTCCCAGCGGCAATGAGTATAATTGCCGAGTGTTTGGCGACCAACTTATCAATTACATCAAGCAGCATAGACCCTCGTGTCCATCCTGCCGGGCTGCCGATGGATATGCTGATGATATCGGCTTGGTCAATCAACAAAGATCAAAAAATAGGACGCCCATGATGCTTTTGTTAAGCTACGCAATTACTCCTGAGGTGGACGTCGTATGAAGTGAAAGCTCACCCCCTTCTTTGTAAGCATGCAGGACTGCTGCCAAAATAACGCTGTCTGAAGTCGTCGAAAGCTCATCGCAATCCAAAACTTACCATGGGTATATACAGGGAATTAGATCACACAAGCGCCCATATGAAGACAGTGTTTATAGATAAACATACCCCCTTTCGACCCCGCGAAGGAACCAATTAGTCAGAACTTTGTGGCTGAAAGCGGCGGTCACTCCTCGAAAGCACTTACGATACATTCCAAGGGTTGCTTTCGGAGCAACCCCAAAAACTCCGTGGCCGACATCATCTGCACCCACGATTCCAGTGACATGGGTTCCATGTTTCTGGGTTACAGTATATTTTGATTCAGTTTTGGTCACCTATAGCAGTCGAATTTCTTGGATAGGTACCTACAGCGCATGGTGAACATGGATCTCCTCCCTTGTTGTCTATTAAATTAAGGCCGAATTCTATTTTGTACCCTTTTCCAAATCCTCCGCCCAATGCCGGATGGGCGCAATCAACTCCAGAGTCAACAATAGCCACTTTGATACCCTCCCCAAAAATACCCAGTCGATGAAGGTCGGTAATATTAGCTTGGACATGAGGCGGGAAGTCGGGATGTTGTTCTTTTTTGGGAAGCTTTTGAACAGCTCCCTGTGCTAGTGGCCTTATCGGCTGAATATGTTTTATAACGCTAAAAGACTAAAGAGTACCAAAACGCACAGCTATCAAAGGCAGGGTAACCACAATCTTAGCCTCATCAAGTTTCATCCTTACCTGAACTTGACTTAAGTTTTGAACCCGTTGGGTATCTTCCGCATGGTCTAAACGAATGGATACACCATAAAAAACGTCTGGAGCTACGGTGGTATAGTCCCACACAATTGTATAAGGAATTTTAAGCTGGGTAAGCTGAGCCTCAAAATCAGCCAAAGTAGGCTGTTTTAATGAAAAATATGGTAGTCGTCAGCTTATAATTCTCTATTGAAAGAAAAAAAAGGCATAAATAGGAGGTAACATGAGCCCAAGTACTCAACCGCTGCCTCAGGCGAAAGCTCTAGAATAAATTCATTGGGATAGCTCGTATCGTCCGACGGGTCACAATTCAGAGTAGGGAATAGGATTGAGAATATTGCAAGAACTGATAATATCCAGAGAGATATTGGATATTCGGACTTAAACATTCTGATAAAAGAATGAGATACGAGTTCAACTAAAGCTTCACCTGCCAGCCAGCCTGAGGAAATCACCACTGCTGGTAAGGGTGATTGACAGACAAAAAAGAGCGACAAAAAATAAAAGCTTCAAGGGAAATAAATCAAATTTCCTCAGACGTGCCAGAATAAAGCAAGCTAAAATGGCGACGAGGGTGAAGCGTTCTATGTAATAATTAACAGCAAGCGTTGGCTTCCAGCATTGACCCATCCCATGATTGAAAGAAGGTGTCATGAAGTAAGCTGATGCGCCGATTTGAATGCAAGGCGGTTCAGTCTTCCATAAGTGTACCATCCACCAGGAGGCTGAGGTTGAGGCTCTCAGCCTCCCATCGCAGCAATTCGCAATCTGGAAACTCCTATACAGATACGAGGCTATATACCAATAGACAAGACGCCCAATGTCGATAAAGATATGACAGTTGTCTCTCAACTGATACTGGATGTACTGTACAAAAAACTATGGCGTGTAATTCTTTTGGCACGCTGTAAAAGATGTAAGCCCACCCTAATGTGTGCCACGGTACATAGTGCGCCTAATGAACCGTGCCACTTGCAGTAGCCAGTTAGGCTCCAAGCGCGAAGCCGTGGTGAACCTAATCTACTTCCTTAATGAAGGGCCATTACTACATCCCCACGATTTTTGCTGCATCTGAAAGTATTTATTACAGGCGTATCAGGAATTAAATTTCTTGGACACACTTTTAAGGAAAAGCCTGTCTCAAACCCTCATTAAAATTGATCTTTATGAAAAAAAATATTTTCAGGTGCCAACCAGAAGGCTATGATGCAAGGTTTTATCTCTCGATAAAATTATAGTAGCCTGGTGGACTATTTTCAACTCTAACAGAATTCAAAAAGCATAGATGCTATTTGTAATGATTTTTAGTCAATAAGGAATTAAGCGAATATGAAGAAAAACGCTTCAAGGTGACATGAAAGGCAATAATAAGGGGATCAAACTAATTAAAAAGGCCTTTGAAACGGAAATATGTTTTATTCTCCAGAAACCAACAAATCTGAAATTCAAAGGACTTATTCCAAAACAATACCAGAACATGGTAAGCTATAATTCAAGGCTCAGTTGATTATTGACACAGTGGGTAATCAGCCGCCGCAGTAGCAGCAGTGTCGCGCCAACCCCTGAGGCTGTATAAGTTTGCGCCACTGGGGTCAGCTGACGCTTTCTGATAAGAAAAATTGAAATTTAAATATTAAAAAATAAATAAATAAAAATCCAAAAGTAATCAAAAAATAATAAAATGAAAAATTCAAAAAATTTAAAAATTTAAAAATTCAAACATTCAAAAATAATTAAAAATTTCAAAGTTAAACAAATAAATAAATAAATAAAATGTATAAAAACAAATACAAATAAGGAAAACGAATACTGAGGAAAATTTTATAATGAAGATAGGAACAGATGAGTTTAGTGAATATAAATAAGGAAATAAATAATACATACAGATGAAAATAATAATAAGAAATACTATAGAGTTTGTAAGGTTCAATATTATTGAAGAAAGATTTGTTTTATTTATTTATTTCTAAGAATTTTTCATTATTTTTTATTTTTAAAGGACTTTTATTAAAAAAATCAGAATGCAAAAAAGGAATGTGAGCATTAACTTATGTCAACAAGTGTTTATGCTAACCCCATGGCTGACTCTTCAGCACATGCGCAGGGTCAGTGCAACCCTGCCCCCACTGCGGAATCAGCATTTTGACCGCTGTGTGAAAACCACAACTTTCTGCGGAAGAAAGAATCTGAAAGATAAAAAATAAGTTTGAAATAATAAGGCAAACAGCTATTTTCCAGTATAGATTTCTTACCCATATTTCCAATACGAAATAACTACTTAATTGTATTGATTAAATTTAGGAATTTTATTCAGCTCAATATTCCAGTTGTTCCAAAAATAATATTTTCTATTGAGTTTTCATATGAGAAGAAATATAAATTTCTCCATCATTTGATGGATAATTACCTAGCTATCTCAAGTATAAGATCTTATCTATTCCCAATATTTTTTTTAACCCTTAAAATAACCATGGAAGCCTTTTCCTTTCCTTCAATTATTAGCAAGGATCTCAAATATTTCAAAATTGATTACTTACAGATGGTGGTGTGCCTTTCCAGCTTGTAGAAAATGTAAATAGAGCTCCAATTTCCTCACACAGGAAATTTTCTGATTTATCCTATAAAGAGATGTCCTTGTAGACTAGTTTGTGTACTTCATAATATAATGGATTTTGAAATTATTTCACATTCTTCAAAGTCAGAATTGGTTTTGTGATTGATCCCAGCTCATGCATATGGATTAATTCCTTGAATTTATTGAGTTCATTGATGGAGAAGCAATACCAATAAATAAATATCAAGTATTTAATAGAAAGAATTATATGAATTGTTCTCTATAATTTTATAAGAATGGCAGTTATTCTTATCCTTTGCAATGTTATTTTTTGTAAGTATCACCATGTATACCAAGGAGAATTATTTTCTTCTGATAAACTTTTTTCAGGTATGATTTCATTCATCTTTTATCATTGAAAAGATTGAAACTTGTCAAAAACCATAAAGGTATATCAAAGACAAAGAATATCCTATATTTGGGACAGAATTTGGTAAAACATTTTTTTGGCATGTGAATAATGCAATATCTCACTTAATGCAAAAATGAATGAGCTTTTTCAAGTCTTTGTGAAATACTCACCCAAATTAAGAGATGAACTAATATGGTTAAGCTTAATAAATTACTTTTTGTCTCTGTCATATTAATCATTTCAATTGCAGAAATGTAGGAAAATTTCCTTGGCTTATACAACAAAGAAAGAAAATCGGAGATTTTGGCTGAAAAAGGTAGTTATTTAATCCAGGTGATGCTCACAGGTTCCAGGTAAACAAGAAATATTCAGATATATTTATCATTCAAATATTTTAGCTAAATTTCATTTCTGTGAATTACTAATGGAAATGATGTTTTCTTGTAGTTAATAGGATTTGAAGAAGATATTTGTCACAGGGGCCCTTCTAAGTCATGAGGGGCTGGCCCTCAGTGAACAGACTTTGTGAGCCTTAGAGGTATTTTCAGATACCCAAAAGACCACAAATAATAAAATGATATACAATTAAAAATAAAATGAATTTATTTAGATTATCAAAACAAAAAATGAAAATATAAATATAAATTTATACACAAAAAATGAAAATTTAATTATAATTTGAAAATAAAATTACATTGAATTTTAACTTTGTGAAATCACATTTTTACTTGAAAAAGTTAATTAAAAATGAATTTTCATCAAAAATACAAACATTAAAATATTTTTAAAAAAAGTTAAATGAAAATTATCATAAGCTTTTATCCTACAACTAAACATATGAAAATTATTTCATCATTGGACTCCTCATAAAAAATGAGGTGGGGTCACCTCTGGGTAGAATTTCTGTAACTCAACTCTAAATAAGCTTAAATTAAGTTTTTAGTATTTTCTGTGCAAAAGTTGAAGATCCTCAAGACCTTAATTTAACTCACATCAAATATGGTGTTAACCATAATTCTTTGTGTTAAAATTGAGGTGTTGTGTGTAGTTTAGAAGTTATGAGGAATTGAAGTATTCTCAATTGAAATGTCAAAATGTGTGCACCTATTACATAAGTGAAGTTAAATTTACATATGAGGTGTCAATTATTACAGTTGTGTACTGTAAAAACTCAATTGAATTACATATATAAACTACAAGTAGAATACATGATGAGGAATTGAAGAAAAAATAAATTGGGAAGATTGATTCTGGGGGGGAAAAGGAATCTTGGCTCCAAGGGGAAGCTAGACCCCCAAATTCCTTGCTGACAGGCCTTAGATGTCAAAATCCATGCAAAAGTTCATCACTTTTGGCCTGGAATTGAGTCACAGGGTCTGTGCCTCAATTGATGATGAGGTTTTGATACCAAACAGGGCTGTTAAAACTGTTTACAAGAGGGTAAAACTACCCTTAAGTTAAAAGAAAAATTTCAAAAACAGCTTTAACTGGTTTTTTACGTCTCTTAAACACATTCTGACGTGTTTTGAAGGCTTAAAACCAGGTATTATGATAGCAGTGGCTGATTTGAGGGTCCAAAATGGCTAAAGCCAGCCCCTTTTTGGTCTAAACCAGGGTTCAATGATGCCAGAATCCGCTTTTCTGATTTTGGAGTGTTTTCCACAACTGAAAAGAGCAAATTTCACTTTTGGAGTAAGAGAATTTGTGGCTATAAAAGAATGTCTTCTTTGCCCCCCTTTCCTCTTCATGTTAGAATCTTTTCCTTTTATAATTACATTAAACACTGTTAAACCAATCAGTAAAAGATTCCAACCACCTTTTTTTTGAATAATTCTAAGCCTTTCAACCACGTTAAAATAATTATAATAATTGTTTGTAACTCTTATAATCCTCTTTACCCCCTGAACCACCTCATAAGTGAATTAAAGCATCTTTCATCACTGTTAACTTTGTCACTTTGTTTACAAATTCACTCTGGTCACTTTTGGAAATGTTTTTTCTTTAATAATATTTTTAAATACTCTTTTTGTATATTAATTGGTTGCAGTTCTTTCCTCAATTAATTCCAATTGAAATTTCTCTTGAAGAAATTTCTTTTGTAGCCTTAAATATCTCTTTTAGAATATCTTTGAATAAAGTTTTATTGTTGGTAAAAAAATAAATATTTATAATATCATTTTCTTATCCTAATAAAGTTAAAAAAAATGAGTTGGCTTGTTTTTTTGTAAAATCTTATATCATACTATATTTAATCAATTTTCACCTTAAACAAATTTTGAGGACAGGAAAAGGACTTGATTTTTAATCAAAGTTTCATATCCAAACCTTACTTTTGGGGGCCCAGCCATGATATTTTACCTGTTAAATATGTTTTTACTCTTTTTTAATCCCTCTTCCTATATTGAAAAATTTAAAAAACCCATAAAAATACTTATATATCAAAATTTCACAAAAACCAAATGTTTCATATTATAAGTGAGGCTTTATTTTTTGTTTCTCTTTTGAAAAATCCTTTTTTTACTTAAATAATTTCTCTTTTCATTATCTTTAGTGTCCAACAACATGGTAAGACAAGAAGATATTGAAACTGAATCAACAGCTACTAGCATTATTCCTGCCAAGAAGCCAATTCTGACAATAATAGCACAGTTATTATAGCTCAGAACAATCAAACAGAGCCAATCAATTTTGAGTTAATTAGCTTGGACATAATTAATACCCTTCAAAAGGCAAAGAATTTGGCCAACAGTAAGTTTTTTGATGTAAAATTACTATTTTTAAGCTTTTAATCATAAAATATGTGTTCAACCAGATCAGGAGCCAGCTATAACCCCTAAAGAAGCTCCCAAAAAGGTTATATACATGATTATGGCAGAAGCCAATTAGCTACAGAAGGACAAGGGTCAGTAAATGGATCCCAAACTGACAAATCATGCCATTCTGAAGCTGATAATAATGTTTTACCTTGAAAGAGAGCTGAAACTTCCACAAGAAGCCTCAGTGGACATATAGAAAGCCAGCCAGAAGGCCTAAAACAATGCATTGCAGCACAAAGAGTACCAGATCCTTGCAGATCTGTGGAAAAACTGCATGAATTATTACCTGACTGAGAAAATTCCTGGGCCATCTCAGCACTTTCAAGTTACTCAATGGATGGAAAAGACACATATGATACTTTTAACAGCATAATGGAGAGAAACCAACCCACCACCACACAAGCAAGTGCCAAAAACAGCCCCAGTACCCAGAAGAAGCAATTCCAATGTGAAACACCAGCCACAAGATCAGAACAAGGGCAAAGGCAAGGCACCAGTCACAAAACCTTACAGCCAGGGCTACGGAATCCCAAAGATTCAGAAGGATGCCATGGAAAATGTATTTCAGATGGCCAGAACAATGATGGATTTGCAGAAAAGGGAGGAAGCCAGATAAAAATATCAGAAATTATTTCTGATATTCTAGATGGCATTCCAAACTTGTATTTAGCTATAAATGATGTGAAAAGTCATATTTCTGATAAATATTCATCAATTTGTAAACAACCTTTAGACAAAAAACTCAAGTCTGGGCCAAATAAATGAGACACTTATGTGTTTAAAAAAGGTTTCAAGTGTAAAAGCTTAAGAAACTAAAAGGTATCTGTTTATTAACAATCATGCAATATGAAAACAAAAAGATATAGGGCATGTACCTAAAAGGTGGATGAAGTTTGATACAACATTTTAATAATAATAAAAGATAAGCTTTAAGGAGTGGTACAAAGGAGAAATGATCTAGTCAAAGAATTACTTCGTCAGTTTAAAGAGTCTTCACTTGTTAGTGAGTAAAAATGTTTCTCATACCTGGGGTTAGAGCAGTTGTAAATAATATTAAACAAAAGATGAAAAGTTAATTTTGCTGTTGCAACATAAGTGATTGAGGATGGTACAACTAATGGATAGAAAGAATTAGAAGTAACTCTAAGGGAATGAATGAGATGGAAAATTAAAAAAAAATAATAGGCTGAAGGTATGGAAACATTCTCTACTGGGTAGGAGTCTAGCTCCTTTTAAGCTAATCAAGGCCATGGCTATACGTTGTGGCCTGCCACTTCTGGACAGTGGTCCTCTGATTTACTGAGCTGAGTGAACAATTCTCAGTCAGTATTAAGTACTATTTGTGCTTTTGCACTGGGAATGAGACTGTGCTCACCTAAACCCTTTTGGGTGGAAATTTCCTCATCCCCCCTCTCACCCAGTAGCAAAAGACAAAGCTCTTGCAAGGATTTTCTAACATTTCCTTATTGAATGATTTTGTTAGAAAATTGGATAGCATGTGAGCTGAGGGTATGTAGAATAGGCAGACTATTTGGCGCTGAATAACCTCCTTGATGAAGTGCAGTTGGATGTCGACATGTTTCAGGAGCTTGTTATTTAGGTTTCAGTCCCCATTGGCGGTCTTTATGCAAGCTTGATTATCCTCATATATGAGGATTGGTTCTCTTAACATTAGCAGCCTTGCTTCTTCACACCACTGCTTGAACCACCTTATCTCTGAGGTGAGGTCACACAGAGATTTATACTCTGCTTCTGCAAATGAGATTGATACAGATGGCTGTTTACGAGTCTTCCAGAAGATCAGGCAGCGGTGAAAGCATGCTAGGTACCCTGTGGTTGAGCGGCAAGTGACTCAGCAGTTTCCCCAGTCGGCATTGCTGAAGGCTGTTACACCGTTGCTTTTTCCTCTAGGATAGTAGAGTCCTTTTTTTTGCAATCCATTCAAGTACTTGAGCACATGCAAGAATGCCTGCCAGTGCCTCAGTCCTGGAGATTCAAGATACTGTGAAAGTGTACTCACAGCAAAGGATAGGTCTGGTTGTGTTGCTGTGCTAAGGTAATTGATGCTGCCAATTGCGCTTCTGTAATTGGTGTTGAGTTTTTTGAATTCCTGTATCTCGTCAGATGTGGCTGGAGAGAGGTGTTCATTTGGTGTCAATTGTGTTACTACTGGTTTGCAGTTGCTCATCCCGTATTGATCTAGCAAGGCCTCAGTGAAATTCTGCTGGTCTAGGCTAATTCTATCTTTCAGTTGGTGGATTTTCACCCCTAGCATCAGATCAGCTGGTCCAACATCTGTTATTTTGAACTCCTTCTGTATATCTTTTTTGAAGCTGGCAGGGTTGTTGCTGAAGATTTCTCTGTTGTCAACGTGCACATATAGCCACACAGGATTTTTCCCGGGCCTATGGAAGACACAGGGGTCCAGAATGCAAACAGAGAAGTTTACCAAGGTCAGCCAGTATTTTAGCCTTTTGTACCATGCGAGTGGTGTCTGGTGCAGTCTGTATATTGCCTTGTTCAGACTGAGTCAATAGAGCTTCCTATTCAGGTCAAGTCCTTGTGGAATACTTAGGTAAACAGTTTCTTTAAGCGGGGAATTGAGAAAGGCACTTTTGATGTCAATTTGGTGGAACTGCAGGCTGTTGATACACGCAAACATGATCAAGGTGCATAATGAGTTCAAGTGGCCAGTTGGAGCATAAGTTCTGTTGAAGTCCACTCCTACAGATTGAGTAAATCCTTGAGCACAGAGTTGGGCTTTGTGTGCAATTGGTTCATTTAATTTGTTCTTCTTTATAATGAATACCCACATAGTCCCAACAAGTTTGTAGTAATCTTGAATCTCTACTACATCCCATACTTTTAAAGTGGCCATATTGATAAGTTCCTTCTTGATGGCTTGCAGCCAGAGTGAGCTATTTTCTGATTTTCTTGCTCCCCTAAAAGTGTTAGGGGCTTCATTGACAAGTGTTAAGAGAGCTTTTGTTCTTCTTTTGTACAGAATAATGTTGAGGTTGTCCACTGCTGAATTTATCAGTTTTGGGTGTTGTGGGCCTATGATCCTGAGTCAAAGAGGTGGAGCAGGTGGTTGTTCAGCCTGAGGTGCAGCGTCTGTAGCCTGTATTTCTGGTGTCAACGGTTTTGGCGTAGGTCTCAGTGTTAGGTGAGAAAGATGCGTTGATGTCCTTGTGGAAGAATGTAAGTGTGTCTTCATTCATTGTTGAGAGTTTTGGGAAAACTTGTTCATTGAAGGTTGCATGATGCGTGACTGATACCTTTGAGTCTTTTAAGCGTACAATGCAGTAGGCAGTGTTGTTGTTGTCATAGCCAATCAGTATTTCAGGTTGCCCAGGAGGTTCCATTTTACTTTCATATTGGCATTTGAGATTTTGTATCACTGCTCTACAACCAAATGTCCTGATTCTGTCCAGGTTAGGCAAAGTATTAGTCCATAGAAAATGCGGAGACTGATTGGCTCTTGAGGTTGTTGGAGATAGGTTTGAGAGTAGTACTGAAGTGTTTACTGCATCTGCCCAGTAGCTTTTTGGTAGATTAGCTTGATTCATCAGGCATCAAGTTTTCTCTAGGATTGTACGATTTTCCCTTTCAGCAAAGCCGCTGTGTTGAGGTGTTTCAGGAGGTGCCATTATATGAGTGTACCTGCAATCGTCAGCAAGTTTCTTGAAGCTATGATTGACAAACTCACACCCCCTGTCTGTTACCAGCCATTTAAGGGTCCTGTTTTGAAGGTTTTCCATCGCTTTCTTAGTGGCATGGAATTGATCAAATACTTCCAATTTCTTTTTGAGGAATTTGACTATCTTAAAGGATGATGCTTGATTGACGATGGTGAGAAAGTAGCAATTTCTGGAGACTGATGGAGGTGTTATGGGTCCTACTACATCCATGTGCACACAATCTAAAGGGTAAAAGGCTTGTTCAAAGTGGTGTTTAAAAGGGAGTTTGTGGGATTTGCTTGTTTTGCATATCAGGCAGTCTTTCTTGTCAGCTTCTATACCCAAGAGTTTCAGGACAGCTGAGCTGGGGTGACCTAGTCTCTCATGCCATGGAATGCTGTTGGGTCCAGTTAAAAGGGTAGTAGGAATAGTGTATGAACTAATCATCAGTTTGTTTATAATCTTGCCATTCAGGATTTCTTTACCTTGCAACGTTAGGGTAAAAGTATCTTCTTCTTGCTTCACTGTGAGTTATTTTTTGAATAGTTCTAAAAGGCTGATGAGATTGAATTTAAGGTGGGGAACATATAGGCAATTTTTGAGGGTTAATGTTTTTTTGTTGATTAGTATCTTCACAGTGCCTATTACTAATGCAGTAAGGCCACTGGTGGCGTCTTTAGTTGCCACATGTATGTTGGTTTTTTTGAGAGAGGATGTGAAAGGTTTTAAGTCATTGAACATATGATGTGTGGCTCCGCAGTCGATTACAAGATGTTGGTTTTTTGGTTTTTGTTGGTCTAGGTGTGTGATGAGAGCTTGAGCAGTAGTGAAATGCACTGTTGGGTTGAAGTGTTGGCGCTTCTTTTCTCTTCTGGGAGGTCTTAAGTGAGGATTTTTGGTCCAGAAGTCTTCTTTTCTGTGTGTTGAGAATTTTTCATTGTGTTTTCCTTTAGCGCAGTAGTAGATGATTTTGTGGGGTTCAACTCCTGATGATACAAGAAACATCGGAGCAGCTGATTGTTTTTTTAAATCTAAGGTGTTGAGATGGGCTAGATCTTGTAGTCTAGTGAGGATTTTTTCTGGTTTTTCAATTATTTCCTTGTTTAAGGTAAGGTTTTTGACAAACAGGTGTAGGTTGGTGTCTCCACCTAGCTTTCCAAGGAGGGAGTAAGACAATAATTCTGGAGGGACCACAATGCTGACGGCTTTGAGTTCCATAATAAGTTTTCTACATGGATCAATGTAGTTCTGGAGATTTCCATTGTAGAAGCTCCTTTGCCAGTCCATCCATACATGGCCTCTGTTGACTTCTCTTTTTGAAGAGTATTGTTCTTCAATTTTTTCCAAGAGTAGATTAGCTTTTTCAATAGTTACTGCGTTTACTACTTCTCGGAATACCCTTTCTGTTATTCTCATTGTGATTAGGTTGATAGCCTCATCGCTGGCGTTTGACCATTTATTGGCTATGGTCGTAGAAGCATTGCCAGGTACTGGTTTTTGCATACATCAATATGATCTTTGGATCTGAGGTGTATCTCCATTTGCATGTGGAAGTGACCAAGGTTGGTTCCATCTAGCATTGGAATGTTGGAGATGTCTTTTAGTTCTATTGTTTTGTCGGCCATTATATCTTGCAAGCCACCCTTTTTAAATAAGAGATGTTTTTTATCAAGACTGTAAATATGTAAAAGTTCGAGAAACTAAAAAGTATTTGCTTATTAACAATCATGCAATATGAAAACAAAAAGATATAGGGCATGTACCTAAAAGGTGGATGTGGTTTGATAAAACATTTTGGAAATAAGAAAAGATAAGCTTTGAGGAGTGGTACAAGGGAGAAATGATCTAGTCAAAGAATTACTTTGTCAGCTCAAAGAGTCTTCAATTGTTAGTGAGTAAAAATGCTTCTCATACCTGGGGTTAGAGCAGTTGTAAATAATATTAAACAAAAGATGAAAAGTTAATTTTGCTGTTGCAATGTAAGTGATTGAGGATGATATGACTAATAGACAGAAAGAATTAGAAGTATTTCTAAGGGAAAAAATGAGGTGGCAAAGTAAAAAATAATAATAGGCTGAAGGTACGGAAACATTCTCTACTGGGTAGGAGTCTAGCTCCTTTTAATCTAATCAAGGCCATGGCTATACATCGTAGCCTGCCACTTCTGGAGAGTGGTCCTCTGATTTACTGAGCTGAGTAAACAATGCTCAGTCAGTCTTAAGTACTCTTTGTTGTTTTGCACTGGGAGTGAGACCGTGCTCACCTAAGCCCTTTTGGGTGGAAATTTCCTCATCAAGAACAATTAAAACTTCCAATAATGAAAATTTATTTGGAAATAAGCTAAATGAAAAATCCTCAATTATTAAATAATTAACAGACAGATATTCTAAATTCAATATTGATGACATAATTGAAACAAGAATAAAAAAAGCCATAAATATTATCAAAGAAGATAATAAGAAAGTCCTTAATGATATTGCAAATTCATTCATTGAAGTAAAGACATATACAATTGCCCTGAAAAAGTGTTTTGACACCTCACAACAGGAAGTATCAAAATTAACAATGAAATTGAATCAAGGCACTTCTGATAATACTAGAAAGACAGAATTATAGTAAGAATCAACACATAAGGAAGATATTCTTAAAATTGAATTAATAAATTTAATACAGAGCTTCCAACATGAGTTCAAAAATTGTCAAAGGTGTAGCAACAGTAAAATAAATTATATTGAACAGTTACTTCACACCTTACCTAGAATGTCCACACCTCTGAATCAAAATGAGGGTGCAAGAGTTCCCAACCCCCAAGTATTTGATGTTTAAAATTCACAATTAAAAAAAGAATTTTCCACTTCTTTTCATAACTTTGAACCATCCATGGGCCAAGCACTCTTGAAACAAGTACCAAAACTTAAAGAATGTCCTCACTTCAGTGGTGAAGGAGAATATGACTGTATGGAATTAATCAGAGGTATAGACATGATTAAAGAAGATTTTGAATTACCTGACAGGTTGTTAACAGAAGTTTTTAACACCTTGTTTACCAGATCAGCCCACAGATGGTATATAAAATTGAGACAGGCACATGGACACCAAAGTTGGACTTGGTGGAAAACTCAAATTATAAACAAATGGGCCAATGATGCTTGGAGATTTAAGGTTGAAACAGACTTTGAATCTGCTAACTTTGATGCTGAAAAAGACAAAGCTTTACCATGGTTTTGCCAACAAAAAGATAAATTGAAAGCATTATATCCTGACATGTCAGAATTTATGATTCACAGAAAAATTCTAAGACAATGTGGAGGTTACTTAGAGCATGCTGTAAAAAGCAGGAATACTGAACTATCTTAAGCAGAAGATATCATTAATTTATTGGAAGAAGTAACCACCAGAGCCAGAATTGGTTCTAGTAAGGTGAATCTCAAAACAAGGTTTAATACACCTTGGAAAGATTCTGTGGAAAAAAATACCAAAGAAAACTCTAACAATATTAAGTATAAATCTGCAGATGTAATGAGAAAGCTCCATATTTTCCAAAGCACCACACATTTGGCTAATACATGTCCCAAGGGGAAAATAAATAAAATTGACATTGAAAAGGAACCTGATGTTGAAAAGAATGAGGTAAATGAAGATAATTCAGATGATAAATCATCAATATTTTCTTAATCTTCAAAAGATAAAGAAAATATTAATGCCACTTTTGATATAATGGACTCTTATTCCCACTTGCCACAATTAAGCAATGGTCAACTTGATTTATCCAGAATTCAAGATGCAAAACTAATGAAAACCAAACCAAAAAGGGGGAAAGGTTATACAGCTTTTAACTACTGTATAACAGAAGTGGTAATTGACAAAAAACACACTAAGATTTTACTTGACCCAGGAGCCTTCTGCTCTTGTATTGGAAAATCTTTTCTTAAGATTTGTGTACTAAATTTTGAAGATCGATTATTGCCAATTGATTGCATAAAATTTGATAGTGCAAGTAGTCCAATGAAACTATTGGGAATATTTGAGACTACTGTAATATTTCCACACATAATTTGAAATCTAAGAATAACTGTTGAATTTGTTGTTATGGAAAATTGCTCTAGTACCAATTTTATATTGGTAAATGACTATTTGATCATATAGGGCATAGACTTACATGACAACAAAGACAGATACTTTACTATTGGGGACAATAAGTGTCAAAAATTTGCCTTTTTACCATTTAAAAGACAAATTACTGTAAAAAAAGTATCACCAGTAAACTTAGAGTTAGAAAAGCTCAAGTATGAACAGTTAAATGAAGCTTTAATCAGTCTTCATCTCACTGATAAACAAGAAAGTGAACTTTCTGCCCTTTTATATGAACACAAAGAATACTTTGCATCAGATAAAGAGCCCCTGGGAGCAACTGTTGGTAATGAGGCTGACATTATTCTTAATATTGAAAGACCTTACCAACCACTCTTGAGAAGACCTTCATATCCAGCAAGTCCTAAATCAAGAGAAGCTCTAGAAATCCATATTAAAGAGCTTTTAGACCTTGGGGTAATAAGAAAGGTTTTCCACAATGAGGAGGTAGAAATAACTACACCAGTCATAGTGGCATAGCATAATGGAAAATCTAGAATGGTTTGGGACTTTAGATCTCTGAATACTTACACTGTTCTAGACAGGTACTTAATACCAAAAACCCAAATTGCCCCTACCCAAATATCCCAAGCGATGTATATAAGCACCATGGATGCCCTTGAAGGATTTAATCAAAATGTGGTGACACCAAGAGCAAGAAAATACTTGAGGATTATTGTTCATTGTGGAGTGTATAAATATTTCAGGATGCCTTTTAGTATCAAGAATGCACCTTCACATTTCCAAAGAATAATGAATGAAATCTTCCCTGAAGAGCTTTCAGAAGGATGGTTAATCATTTACATTGATGATATTATTGTCTGTTCCAAGACCTGGGCAGAACATATATACAGATTATCCAGAGTTTTGAACAAAATTCAATCTGTAAACATGATTTTTTTTAATGAAATGTCATTTTGGATTTAAAGAACTCAAAGCACTGGGACAAGTAGTATCTGGTTTATCCCTTGCAATTGACAAAATCCAAGTTGCAGCAGTGCTACTGAAACCTATTCCTCAGAACAAAAAAGGAAATCAAGTCATTTTTTGGGTTTTCAGGATACTACAGGCAACAAATTAAAAATTTTGCATCAAAAGAAAGACCTCTTTATAAGTTATGTGACAAGGACACAGTATTTGAAATGACTGTTGACAGAGTCAAAGCCTTTGAATATTTAAGACAAGCCTTAACAACTGCTCCACTCTTACTAATTCCAGACTTCAAGCTGCCCTTCAAGCTTTATATTGATGTGTCAGGAGATGGACTAGGTGCTGCACTTCATCAAGTACAGATTATAAATGATAAACCTGTGGAAGGACCCATATGTTTCATATCCAGACAAATCAAACCAACTGAAGCTAGATATGGGGAATGTCAGATGGAGTGTTTATGCCTTGTCTGGGCCTTAGAAAAACTCAATTAATTCCTAGAAGGATGTGTTTTTGAAGTAATAACAGATTGTACTTCTGTGAAATAACCCAACAGGCATATGCTCATATGTAAAATAGTCATACAGGAGTATAGAGTTAATATGACTATTGTTAAAAAAGATGGAAATATTTATAAAAATGAAGATGGACTGAGCGGATGGCCATTACCAAACAATATTGATAATCCTGATTATGTGCCAGAAGAAGCTTCCCCACAAATCCCAATAGAAGGAATCAGTGTTACAGATCTGGACACAAAATTCTTTGAGGAAGTAAGAAACAGCTATACCCAAGATAATAATTGTAGCATCCTATGCCAATTGCTTACTAAAGACTGTAGAGAAAACTCTTTGATACATTCTTTAGATGAAGTATGGAAGAAGTCATATGATGAAGGAAGATTCCACTTACTGGGTGGTATAATTTACCACAGAACTAAGTATACTTGTGTAATGAAAGTTGTAGACAGGTCCTCAATAAATCTTGTACTAAACAAATGCCATGAAAGACCCTTCTCAGGAAATCTGTATGAGGACAGGACAAGGGAAAATATAAAGACCTGTATATGGTGGCCAATGTGGCAGGGTATTTCAAAACCTGTGAAAGATGTCAAAAGGCTAATAAATCCACTGGGAAAAGATTTGGAAATATGATCAAAATCCAAGAACCCAGAAAACCTTGGGAAATTGTCCACAGGGATTGGGTAACTGGCTTACCACCAGGGGGTAATAGAGGTTATAATGCATGTCTAGTGATCATTGACAGATCTAGTAAGACTCCAATCTTTCCACCATGTCGCAAGGATGATACAGCCATGGAAACAGCTCTTGTAATATGGAATAGGGTAATCTCATGGACTAGAATACTCACAAATATCATTAGTGAAAGAGATACCAAATTCACCTTAGCACTATGGACAAATCTTCACCAATTATTTGGAACAAAGTTGTCCTTCTCTACAGCCTACCACCCACAAACTGATGGACTGGCTGAAAGAATGATCCAAACCTTGGAAGATATGGTGAGAAGATTTTGTGTATATGTCCTTGAACTTGAAGATTGTGATGGGTTTACCCATGATTGGTGTACTCTCTTACCAGCACTGGAATTGGCTTACAAAACATCCATTCATGCCAGTACCAATCAAACTCCTGCTATTATAGAAAAAGGTTGGAATCTCAAATTACCCCAAGATTCATTAAGGAAGGATTTGGTTTAAATACATCCCACAGCTAGTACCTTCAAAGGATTGCTAGACAAAGCTAGAAAGCATCCAATAAGGTGCATTGAGGACTCATTTGCATATGCTAAAGAAAAATGGGACAAATGACATGCCACTCCGGATTTCAAAGTGGGAGATTTGGTACTTGTATCCACCACTAACTTTAATAAAATAAAGGAATGTAAAAAGCTCAAAGACTCCTTTTCAGGACCTTTTACTATTAACACCCTTCATGGGGAGAATTCAATTGGAGTAGAATTATCTGAGGAACTTAGCAATAAGCATCCTACATTTCCAGTAAGCCTGGTAAAGCCATATAAAACTAGTGATGCTGAGAAGTTTCATTTGAGAAATAAAGTTCCCCAGCATATACCTCCTATTGAATCTTCTGGTACTAAGAAAATCACCAAAGTTCTCAAAGAAAGAAAGTTAAGAATCACGAAAGTAAGGGAATACCTTGTTAGGTACAGTGACCCAAATTGTGAAGACAAATGGTTAGCAGAAAAGGACATACCTGAAGCTACTAAACTTAGAAGGTTCAGAAATACTAGAAAGAAAAATATTACAAAGTAATATTCTTTTTTTAGGGGGAGGGAATGTGAGCCTTGGAGATATTTTCAGATACCCAAAAGACCACAAATAATAAAATGATATACAATTATAAATAAAATTAATTTATTTATATTATCAAAACAAAAATTAAAATATAAATATAAATTTATACACAGAAAATGAAAACTTAATTATAATTTAAAAATAAAATTACATTGAATTTAAAATTTGGGAAATCACATTTTTACTTGAAAAAATTAAGTAAAAATGAATTTTCAACAAAAAAATGAAAATTAAAATATTTTTAAAAAAAATTTGATTGAAAATTTTCATAACTTTTTATCCTAAAAAAAACATATGAAAATGATTCAACCATTGGACTCCTCCTAAAATATAAGGTGGGGTCACCTCTGGGTAAAATTGCTGTAACTCAATTCTGAATAAGCTCAAATTAAGTTTTTAGTATTTTCTGTACAAAAGTTGAAAATCCTCAAAACCTTAATTTAATTCACATCACATGTGGTGTTAACCATAAATTTTTGTGTTAAAATTGCCGTGTTGTGTGTAGTTTAGAAGTTATGAGGGATTGAAGTATTTTCAATAGAAATGTCAAAATGTGCAAGCATATTACCTAAGTGAGCTTTAATTTACATATGAGGCGTAAATTATTAAGGTTGTTTACTGTAAAAAATCAATTGAATTACATATGTAAATTATAAGTATAATACATGATGAGGAATCAAAGAAAAAATAAATTGGAAAGATTGTTTGTGGGGGGGAAAAGGAATCTTGGCTCCAAGGGGGAGCTAGACCCCCAAATTCCTTGCTTACAGGAAAATGATGTCAAACTCCATACACAAGCTTATCAATTTTGGCCTGAAATTGAGTCACAGGGTCTGTGTCTCAATTGATGATGAGGTTTTGATACCAACCAGGGCAGTTTTAACTGTTGCCAAGAGGGTAAAACTACCCTTAAGATGAAACAAACATTTGGAAAACAGCTTTGAATGGTTTTTACGTCCCCTACACACATTCTGACTTGTTTTGAAGGCTTAAAACCAGGTATTACTATAGCAATGGCTGATTTGGGGGTCCAAAATGGCTCAAAATAGCAAAAAATGGGTAAAACCAGCCCTTTTTTGATCTAAAACAGGGTTCAATGATTCCATAACTTGCTTTTCTGTTGTCAGAGTGTTTTCCACGACTGAAAAGAGAAAATTTTACTTTTGGAGTAAGAGAATTGGTGGCTATAAAAGAAGGTCTTCTTTGCCCCACTTTTCATTTCATGTTAGAATCTTTTCCTTTTATAATTAGTTTAAACACTGTTAAACAAATCAATGAGAGATTCCAAAAACCATTTTTTTAAATAATTTTGAACCTTTCAACCATGTGAAAAATGATTATAATCATTTTTACCCCTTGAACCACCCCATAAGTGAATTAAAGCATCTTTCATCACTGTTAACTTTGTCACTTTGTTTCCAAATGCACTCTGGTCACTTTTGGGCATGTTTTATCTTTAATAAAATTTGTAAAGACTCTTGTCTCACATTAATTGGTTGCAGTTCTTTGCTCAATTAATTTCAATTGAAATTTCTCTTGAAGAAATTTCTTTTTTAGCCTTAAATATCTCTTGTAGAGTATTTTTGGATAAGGTTTTATTGTTGGTAAAACAATAAATCTTTATAATATTATTGTTTTATACTAATAAAGTTGAAAACAATAAAATTGTAATGTTTTTTGTCAAACTTTTCATTTCATACTATTTTTAATCAATTCTTACCCTAAACAAATTTTGAGGGCAGGAAAAGTACTTGATTTTTAATCAAAATTCCATATCCATACCTTACAGACTTACTTATGAAGGGCTCAGAGAGGAATACTAGAAGGATAACAGCAATCAGTAAAATAGTAGAATTACTAATGAATATAGTAAATAGATTTAAGGTACAAGAAAGAACACAAAAGCAATAATAAAGAGCCAACCACAAATAATACTTTATCACTGTTTCAACCTGTTCAGAAAAGAGAAAAGAATTAATAAGAATATGACCATCAGGACTCTACAGAACAGGTGAGGGAAGGCTAAGACTGACTTTAGAATTAATAATAAAACATTTCTTGAATGAAAATGGAAATAGTACTAATAATAAATCCAATATTTTAATTAATTGGGGGAAAAACCCCAGGTGGGTGAAAGGGGGCTGGTATATGTGAAAAATACCAGCCTGGAGCTTGAGTGCTGAGAAATCAGGGGTTGTATGCTGGAAGAAGCTGTATTTGAGATGGAAACCTGTATTGGTGTATCCAATACAGGTATTTGCACCTGTATTGAGGAAAGGCCTGTAGCTGGTAAATCCTGTATTTGGGTTTTTCCTTTCTTGAACTGTATTAGGAGGATATTTCATGAAACCCCCTTGCTGATGGGGTTTTGGAAGATCTTCAATGAATAATCCTTAGTAATGCCCTGCCTGTATCCATGGCTATGAAATTATCCCCATCTTGAAGTTGGTGAGCTCTGAGAACCACAAAGATAAGTGAATCTTGGTTAGGTCAAATGATAAATGAATTTTTGCTTCCCCTCAATCTCCTCAATTTCCATCCTCTCATATTTCCTCTTCAGCAATCAGAATCCCAAAATCCCCCTTCATCTTCATATACCTTTAGATCCTTCTGCTTTACTTGACTTTGGTTCTTCTCCTCTTCTTTGAAATTTCCTTCTGTCTTCAGTGATCTTGCTGTCTTTCACTTTCCCCCTTGGTGTTATTCATTTGATTTATCTCGAGTCCTCATGGCTGAATTGAAATGGGTGATTTCAGGTTTATGTCCTGAGAGTTTACTGTCATTTGGATGATTTTCCTTCAACTACCCCCATCCAAAGAAGAATTAAGTCAAGTTCACTTTTCCCAGTCCAAGCCAATACCACCATCTATGAAGTGATTAGGTCCCCCCAACCACCCCAACAAGGCCATCCACACTTGCATCTACCTCCACCAATTTGCAACTTCTCATGGCAAGCACTTCTAGAGACCCAATTTCTCTAGAACCCAAATAAGTCTTTGACCCTTTTCATGGCTGAAATATGACTGGAAATTTAACTGATAAGAATGAAATGAATAAGAAGGTTGGCACATCCTTCTTTAAAGAGGTGTATTGTTTTAATGAGGTTTTTGTTGATAAAGCTATGAAGAGTTCTGTTCCAGGTGAAACCACTAGGGCTTTGGCCAAGGAGGCAGCTGCCTTGGTTTTTAAATTTAGAGAAGTATTAAAAAAATTTGATGAAGATTATCTGTAGTTGGTCTTTATTTTTACTAGTACTTTTGTCTTTTATTATTAATTGAATTGAACTCGCAATACAAGATATGGGAGTGATGCCTGTTACTTTGGAAACAAGAAATAAAAACCAAGAATGATGCAAGTAAAATAAATCAAAGAAAAAGGAAAAGAAAGAATTTAAAGAAAAAGTGAGTAAAGAAAAGAAAATAGAGAAACTTCTGAGGATTTTCCTTGTTGTTATTAGTTTCTTGATTTTGGCCATAAATTTTATGAAAAGATAAAACCAAGAAATTTTTGCTCACAGAGTGGCCAAGGTGTTGTATTACAAGAAGTAGAAACCCTCATAGATGCATACCAGGAGATGGAACTCACTTTAATAACTTCCACTCCCCACTAAGAACCAAAAAAGAACAGAGAAAACTTTTCAATAAAATGACTTGAGTTAAGTACTGTCTTGAATAGTGATTAATGGGTCAATTAAGAAAATGAATGAGAGAAAATGCATTTGGCCATATCTTGATGAAAGGTCCAAATTTGGTGGTATTAATCTGGAAAGGCCTTCTGAATCTGTCCAAAAGAATTGACAAGTGCTCAAAAAGCAGCCAAGGTGAATCTTACAGAAAATTTGGTTAGAATACTCCCCTGGAGGTGCACTCCAGGAGAGCAACTTCCTTTGATAAACTCCAATCCCCACCAAGAACCATAAAATCAAACTCCTGAAGAATTTAGGCCAGGCTTGTCAGGATAAAAAGTGTGGAAATCCTTCAAAAGGTCTGAAGAGTTGGTAAGGCTAGAAGCTGGCTCCCAAGCTGTTCTTTCTGGGTTTTCACTGAATCCTTTCCACTCCATAAGATACCAAAATTAACCTCTTTTGAGTTTTGAGTCCAGAACCTGAGCCACTTCCCATTCCTCTTGGTCTTCCACTATGACTGGTGGTGGTGGAAATTGATGTCGGTTTGGAATAGTTGATTGCTTAACTAGCTCTCATAAGGACACATGAAAGACAGGGTGAACTGACTTCCATTGTTGAGGCAACTTGAGGTGATATTCATGGCTTCCAACCATCTTCAGAACCTCAAAGGGTCCCAAACAATTTTATGAGAGTTTCTTGGTGGGTCTCTTTGTCTTGAGGCTCTTGGAAGATAGTCATACTTTGTGCACAGGTTTGAAATAAGGTAGAAGCTTCCTATTTCTAACTGCATACTTGTTAGAACTCTTTGTTGATGACTCTAATTCTTCTTTGACAACTTGCTTTACTTATTGGATTTTTGTTGATACCTTTCCAGAAGGTGTGTCTTGAGGAATGTGAATTGAATAAAAGCTGTGATTTTTTCCAAAAATGGTCAGAAAAATTGATTGTTTTGTTTATGAATGTTCTGAATTATTATAGGCAAATTCAGCCAGAGGCAGCCAGATGTTCCAGTAAACTTGATGGTAACTGACCCACATCCAAAGATACTTTTCTAGAATATGATTTACCATCTCTTTCTGTCCATCTGTTTCAGGGTGAAAGAAGTTGAAAGATTTCTTGATATGTTGAGCTTCTGAAATTATTAGGTCCAGATTAATGAAACAAATACAGAACTTCTATCACTAACAATTATGATTAAAAGGCTATGTTTTTAAAAGACATTCTTGATCAATATTTGAGATAAGCCATGGAAGGTATTTTTTAATTAGCTGGAATAAATATTTTAATTTTTGAGAATCTGTCCAAAAATACTAAAATTTAATCAAAGTTGTTTGACATGGGAAATTGTGTGATGAAGCCCATTGATAATTAATCCCAAGTACCAGCTCAAATTTGAAGAGGCTTGAGTAATCCAAATATCTTATTGTGAATGTTCTTGTTTCTTGAAAATTTCTGACATGAGGACACATAGTCCTTCATGATTTGATTCATGCCAGTACAATGAAAATCCCTTTTGAAAAGCATGAGGGTCCTCTCCTGGACAATATGTAGAGCTAACAGTGAGACATGATGCTTTTGGAGAATATCCAACTGGATTGCATAACTCTATCTTTGAATAATAATAGCTTTCTCTGAGGTTCAGGAGAATAATCTGAGACTGATTCACCTCTTTCTAGCTTGTTGAGTACTTCTTTAAAATATTTGTCTTGCCATACTGCCTTTTGAATTTGGTCAATAACATCTGAGAAAATTTCTATCTTTATTGAGAAGAATACTTATTCTTGAATTTCATCTTGCTTGAGGACTTGATGAAAAGCTTGAGGATTATTGCTGATGAAATCCACCCCCCCTCTGGGTATATGTTATCCCAACATGATCAGGCATCTGGTAAAGTGACCAGCCTTCCTGAGTGGTATGTGATAGTAAAATGAAAATCAGAGAGAAAATAAGCCCAATGGTCTTGATGACAATTAAGGACTTTAGAAGAAATAGAATATTGAAAAGAATAATGGTCTTTCAAGACTTGAAAAGAATGAGAAAGAGAAAGAAGAAAAGTCCTCCAGAACTTGAGATACCAAGCTATTACAAGGAGATCCTTTTCAGAAATATGATAGTTGAGCTCAGCTGGGAGAAGCTTGCAACTATCAAATGCAATGGGATTCTTTCCTGAGTCATTCACCTGACTTAGTACAGCATGCAAGGCATAAAAAGAAGAATCAGTCTCTACAATATTTGGTAGAGGAGGATTGAAATGGGAAAGGATAGGATAAATATATAAGTCTTCTTTAATTATTTGAAAGTGAATATGAGCTTCCTCATTGAAGATAAGGAAGAAACTCTTTTGAAAAGGGAAGTGAGGGAGGTGATTTTATTGGAATAATCTTTAATGAAATAAAAATAAAAGTTGGAAAAGCCCAGAAATGATTAAAGATCTTTGATTTTTTGGGCTGAGGCCAATTGAGGATTTTCTGAACCTTTGAAGAACCCATCTTGAGGCCATCACTTGCAAAACCATAGCCCAAGTATTCCACACTTGAGGTATGGAATAAAAACTTTGAGGATTTAGCAAACATATTTTTGTTCCTCAGTCTTTGGAGGACAGAGGCCATATGTTTGACATGTCCCTCCTCATAACTAGAGAAGACCATAATATCATCTAAGTAGACCAAAAGGAAATATCCAAAAAGCTGAAAATATATCATCAACAATATTTTGGAATGAAGCAGGAGAACTGTTCAAGCCAAATGGTAGAGCCAAACACTAATAGCTACCATATTAGTCTCTAAAGGAAGGTAAGATTTCATTCCCCTCCTTAATTCTCAGGAGATTATAAGCACCACACAAATCTATATTGGAGAAGATAGAAGAGCCTTTAAAGATGGTGAGAATATGGTTTATCTGAGGAACAGGATGCCTGTTATTCCTAGTGACAGCTTTGAGTTTGTGGTAGTCAACACAAAAATGAAGGCCACCATCCTTCTTCTTGAAAAAGAGGACAGGTTCTCATGTTGAAGAGGAGCTTTTCCTGATGAAACCTTTCTACACATTCTCAGAAATTTAGTCCCAAATTTTTTCTGACTCATGATTTGATAAAGAGTAGATAGCACCAACTGGAGGAAGAGTGTAAGGTTTGTCTATGAAACTCTTGATAATAGTAACAATATCAAGAGTACTATGACTGTCCTCAGTAGAAAAATATCATATAATAAGATATTACAACCACAAATTTAAATATAATTATTAAAAATAATTATATATAAAAAGAAATAAATCTAATTATTATTATAATAATATAATAATAAAGGAAAATATAATAATTATAATAAATTATAATTATTCTATTATTGTTATAGTCACTGACAGTTATAACAATAAGAAGTGTAAAGCTCTTAATGAGACAATTACACGTGGAAAATATAAATATTTAACCACTTATAAATAATATAAATACTATTTATAAAAGAATTAAAACACACACTGTGCAGAAATAATTCTTATAGAGAAAATTCTATATATAAAAAAAACTAGTACTAGACAAAAAAATATAGAATTTTTAGAGAAAACTTACTTATAAGATTTATCTAATATAATAAGTCAAAAAACAACAGTTATAATATTAAATGATAATTATAAGTTAAAAACACGTCAAAAATCAATAAATTTAAAGATAAAACAACTTTTTATAATATAAATTATGATTAAAGAGTTTTTGAGAGGAATTTGTGGATTTTAAAAGATATTTAAAATGAAAATTTTATATAATAAAATATATTATTGGTGATTACAACAATAATCTAAATTCTATGACTTCAACTCTTTAATTTTAATAAATAAAGAATAAAAATAACTCAATAATTACTTTTAATAATAAGATTTTATATTTAATAAAACTTTACCTGCTTAAATTTCTAATATGATTGGATTGATAATGAATGATGGACAAAAACAGTGATGAAAAGACTCTTTTTATGTCTTCAGAGCAGCTCTCATGATTCATAATGGATTTAGAGGGCGTGCTCAGGTCAAAACTGAAAAACCATGCTTAAAAATAAAGCTCTTAACTTAAAGCAACTTATTTTTACTTCCAATTTAAAGTTACCAGTGTTATTCTTAACTCCATGTAACTTTAATCCTCATTTCAGCTAAGTATTTTAAGTTTTTAATATAAATAAGCTTATTTATATTAAAGTTAATCACATGAAAAACTTAAAAATAGAGTTTCAAGTAGAAATCTCTTAAACTCAATTTTTAATTAATTTTTAAAGAAATCATAAATTTCTTTGAGTTTAATTAAAAGAGTGAATTTCCAGGCTAATTACCCAGGAAATTTATTTATAAAAGATAATTAAAATTTAATTTATATATTGATAATATTAAATGGTAAGTTGTGTGAAATTTTCAAGCAAATCCATTAAGAATTGGATTTTTAATGAATTTTTGAAGTTTTTGCTATTTTTCCACGTAAAATAGCAAAACACACTAAACCTTAAGTTTTGATAAGGTTTTAATGCTTGAAACTTTAAAGTTTTAAGCTTATTTAAGGTTTTTAAGCTTAAATAAGCTCTGACAGTTCTTAAAACCTTGATTTCAAGCCTGCATATTGGGATTTACCCTTTGGCAGCTTGAAATTCCTGTCCAAATTGGGATAAAACCTGTTTAAACCTTAAGGTTAGATCAAAGTCTAATCTTAAAGCTTAAATAAGGTTGAAAATCCTCCAATACAGGTGGAGAACCTTAATTGAATCCTTGCAGATCCAAAAAGTTGGGTACCCCAGCTCTATTTGGTCTTTTTCCTTTGTCCCACCTTTCTGCGTGGATTTTGCCCTTTTATTTATTTAAAGCCATACTATGGCCTTAAACCCCTTTAAATTGAGCTCACGCAGGATTTACATTCTGTATGGCAAATCCTTAGCCAATTCAATAAATATACACCACACCTCAATTTTAACTAAAATTTTGGTAAGTTTGCATAAACCTTATGCAACTTTAAGTTTAAGCTTAATTAAGCTTAAATTTAACAATTTTAAAAAAATGTTAAAAAGTTACATTGGTACTGTGAGATTCTTAAATCTTCCAATAACATAAAAAATAAGTGATTTTGGGTATAACACCCAACGGGTGTACCCTAGGTTATTTTTGGTGTAGAATCCAAAAATGACATAATATTTATAACTTTGTTTATCCAACAAAAAGTTATACTTATTTTTTATTATTTTTTATTTTAAATTCAACTAAAAAGTCTGTTTAAGACAAAATTAACTGTTTATAAAATCATTTGTGGCCTTATGGGTATGTCATACATACCTCACAGGCTCACATTCCCTACCACCAAAAAAAAATTGTACCACAATTTTTCTTTTGTAGTGTACCCCCAAGTTATTTGGGGGGGGTATAATCCACTGTCCAACCTCTCTACTTATACTTTAAAGTATGTAAAGCACACAATTCAAGCTTTTTATTGAGCAATTGGTCTTCTCTCATGCCTGAATCTTCTGAGAAACGTTTGGGAATCAGGTATTTTGTTTTCTACAATCCACTCATCTTCATGTTGTGGATTTTTATACCTGACCAAGTATTCTCTTTCATTTTTTCCCCTAAGTCTTCTTTATTTTAAGACTTTCAGTACTTTTTTCTCCTCACTTAGGTCCAGTGGGGGTACTTCTATGGGTGTTTCATTTCTTAAAGGAAATGATTCCTTGTCACTTGAAGTGTAATGCTTTACTAGACTGACAGGGAATGTTGGATGTTTATTTTCCAGTTCTCCTGACAGTTCTACTTGCACTGCATTTGTCCCATGAAGGGCTTTAATAATAAATGGTCCTGCAAAGGAATCTTTCGATTTCTTTGGACCCTTAATATTATTAAAGTTCAAGGTTGAAACTAGTATTAAGTCCCCTACTTTGAATTCTGGGGTCTTATGACTTTTATCCCATTTCTGCTTAGCATATTCAAAGGCATCATTCATGCTTTGATTTGCATGGTGCCTCACTTTATCAAGCAACAATTTAAAGCTTGAAGCAGTTGGATGAATATCAATTAGATCTTTCTTTAAAGTATCAACTGGAAGTTTGGGGTTCCATCCTTTTTCCAACATTGCAGGGGTCTTGCCTGTGGAAGCATGGATGGAGGTCTTATAGGCTAATTCCAATGCTGGTATAAGAGTACACCAATCATGGGTAAAGCCGTCAGAATCTTTAAGCTCCAGGCCATAAGCACAAAATCTTCTGATCATGTCCTCAAGGGTTTGAATCATTCTTTCTGCTAATCCATCTGTTTGTGGATGGTATGCTGTTGAGAATGATAATTTTGTACCCAAAAGCTTATGTAAACTAGTCCATAAGGCTGATGTAAATTTTGGGTCTCTGTCACTAATGATGTTTTTAAAGAGACCAGTATGGGATATTACTCTATTCCAGATTAAAAGAGCTGTATCCATAGCTGTGTCATCTTTGTGACATGGTAAAAAGATTGGTGTTTTGCTATATCTGTCTACAATAACAAGACATGCATTGTAACTCTTATCACCTCCAGGTGGTAATGCAGTTACCCAATCCATGTGAACCACTTCCCATGGGGTACTTGGTTCTTGGATATGGATCATCAGACCAAATCTTTTACCAGTAGCTTTATTGGCTTTCTGGCATCTATCACAACTATGACAGTACTCAATGACATCTTTTCTCCAAGATGGCCACCAGGCCAATGTCTTAATTCTTTCCATTGTTCTGTCTTCAGACAGATGTCCAGAATAAATGTTATCATGGCATTCTAGTAGTATTGTGTTAATCAACATTCTACTACATAGGACCATGACACATGTGTGTTTAGATCTATGATATAGTATACCATCAAACAAATGGAATCTTCCATTATCATAAGATGTTTTCCAAATGTCATCCAGAGAATTAGCCAATGCTGCATCTTTACAATCTTTGTCAAGTAGAGCAGTAAGAATATGACAATTCTTATCTTTCTTGTAGCTTTCTCTAACTTCTTCAAAGAATTCTGTTCCAACATCTGTGATATTAATTCCTTCAATTGGAATTTGAGGTTCTGCACTTGTAGGAACATAGGCAGGATTATCAGGTGTATTTGGTAATGCCCATCTACTCAAGCCATCAGCATTCTTATGAATATTTCCGGCTTTATGTACTATGGTCATATTGCCTCTATACTCCTGTATAGCAATCTGCCATCTTAACATGTGTCTGTTTGGAGTTTTCATGTTAAGAAGTGATTTGACTGCATTACAATCAGTAATTACTTCAAACACACTACCATCAAGATAGTAATGAAGTTTTTCCAGAGCCCAAACAAGGCAAAGGCACTCCATTTGGCTAGCTCCATATCTGGCCTCAGTAGGTTTAATTTGTCTTGAAATGAAACAAATTGGACCTTCATAAGGCTTGTCATTGACAATTTGAACTTGATGAAGAGCAGCTCCTAAACCATCACCACATGCATCAATATACAGCTTGAAAGGAAGTTTCCAATCTGGCATCAATAATAATGGTGCATTGGTCAAGGCATACTTGATTTTATCATATGCTTGAGTTCTCTCCTGTGTCATTTCAAAAACAGTTTGTTGATCACAAGTTCTGTATAATGATCTGGCATGGATTGCAAAATCTTTAAGGCGTTATCTGTAATAACTGGCAAACCCTAAGAAAGACATCATTTCTTTTTTGTTCTGGGGCATTTGTTTCAGTAAAAATGCAGCCACTTTGTTCTTATCAACACCAAGGCTTAGTCCTGAGACCACATGTCCTAGAGCTTTTAACTCATGGAACCCAAAATTACATTTTTTAAGAGAAATTTTCATGTTCACTTGTAGAATTTTCTTAATTAATAATGAAAGTCTCTCTAAATGTAATTGCCAGGTTTCTGAACAAATTATAATGTCATCAATATAAATGATTAACCATCCCTCTGATAATTCATGTGGGAAGATAGTGTTCATCATTCTTTGGTAATGAGAGGGTGCATTTTTAATTCCAAAAGGCATCCTCAAATATTCATAAATACCACAATGAGCAATTATTCTCAATAATTTCCTAGCATGAGGTGTCAAAACATTCTGGTGAAAGCCTTTTAGAGCATCCATAGAAGTGATGAATCTTGCTTTGGATAATTGAGTCAAAGTTTCATGAATTCTAGGGATTGGATACCTGTCTGGAATAGTATAGGTATTCAGTGCTCTAAAATCACCAACCATACTTGACTTATCATTATGCCAAGTAATGATTACTGGAGTTGTGACTTCAACTTCCTCATTGTGCCCAACTTTTCTAAGAACTCCCAGTTTCATTAGTTCATTAATATGATTTTCTAATGCTTCTCTAGCCCTAGGGCTAGCTGGGTAAGCTGGTCTCCTTAATAGTGGCGGATAAGGCCTTTCCACATTAAGCATAATGTCCACCTCATGGCCTTTTATAGCCCCAAGTGGTTCATTATCAGAAGCAAAGGCTTCTCTATATTGAAATAAAATTTCAATAAGTTCTTCCTTCATTTCTGGTGTTAATTCAGGACTAATTTGTGCTTCACTTAGCTGATCTGACACAAATTTTTCTTTTTTAACATTCTTTACTTGTTGAATGACAGTAATTTCTTTTCTTTCTAGAGAAAAAGCAAATTTTTGCTTTTTATTTCCCCCTATAGTGAAATACCTGTCCTTATGATTGTTGATATCAATACCATAGATATTGAGATAATCATTTCCAAGTATAAAGTGTTGTGAAGTACAATTGTTCATAACAACAAATTCAGCTTTCAATCTTATACTCCCTGCTGGATGAGGAAATATTATTGCTGCTTCAAATATACCCAAAGGGTGCATGTTCTGGCTAGCACTGCTGAATTTTACACCTTCAATTGGCATAAACTTGTCTTGCCAGTTGGTATAAATTTTGTCAAGATAATCCTTTCCAACACAAGTGCAAAAAGCACCTGAGTCAAGATGTATCTTGGCTTCTGTGTTATTTATCACAATATTAGTGATGCAAGATGACCCAGCTGTATAACCTTTACCTCTAGCAGGTTTGGTTTTTTGCATTTTGGCATCTTGCACATGTATGAGATCCATACATTCATCACTATACTGTGGTAAGTGAGTATGTACCTCAGTGACCTCAAAAGAAACATTAATATTTTCTATACCAAGTTTCTCTGATGCTTCTTCTTCTTCTGAAGGCTCAGAATCACTTTCATGTAAAGATACATCAGTTTCTTTTGAATCTTCCACTTTTTCAACATTTATCTCATTAACTCTTGTCTTTTTTGGACAAGTGTTTGCTAAATGAGATGTACTTCCACATTTATGACATTTCAAAGGAGGTCTGTCATGTGGTTTATTTGGTTTTAAAATTGGTTTCCCACTAGTCTTGTTGTCTATTGGGGGTTTATACCAATTTCTTCAAATTTTTGTTCTAGTAGTGATATCCTCCATAGCATTGATATAATATTCTGTAGAGCAAGGCTCAATACATCTTCTTCTTATAGCATGCTCAAGGTCACCACCACACTTTCTTAATATCCTTTTATGTACCATTGGTTCAGACATATCAGGATGAAGGGCAGTTAATCTGTCCTTCTGTTTAAGAAACCAAGTCATGGGCCTGTCCCTCTCAATATTAAAAATGGCTTCTTCAAAAGAATTTTCCATTCTAAATCTCCAGGAATCATTTGCCCATTTGGAAATAACTTGTTCTTTCCACCAAGGCCAAGAATGTTTACCATGGTCTTGTCTCATTTTATAATACCATTTCTTTGCTGATTTGGTAAATAATGAGTGTAATCTGGCACTTATGTATTTGTCTGGTATGTTAAAGTCTTCTTTAAACATATCAATTGTTTTCATAAATTCCATATGATTATATTCTCCTTCACCACTGAAGGTTGGCCATTCCTCTAATCTTGGAATGTCCTTATAATTGCAAGCAGTTTCCACATCATGACTTGAAATTGTATGATGTAAATCATTATTCAAGTTAAGGACATTTCTGTCAAGAATTGGTGTGGATTGTCTTGGCAATTCATTTGTCAGTGATATATTATTAATACTTGACTGAATTTCTTCTTTCAATTCAAGTCTTGCTTTATCACTTTCTTCCAATTGTTCTTGAAAAAGAGCTGCATTGTGACCAGTTGAATTTTCCAAGTTTTGTACTTTAAATTTTCAATTCTTTTAACTGTCCAGTTATAAAAGAAATTGAATGTTCATCTGGTTGATTGAGTAAGGTAACTTTAAACTCAAGTCTTTAACAAATTTGCGTCAAAGACAAAATATTTGCCTTATTAAAATTTTCAAGGCCAATTATGGTCTTTTGTTGGTCTTTTACTTGTAGTATCTCATTACCCAACTTTTGTTGGATGTGATCAAATGCTTTAAATTTTGCCATAATTTCTTTATTACAAGATTCAAAGTAAGTTACAAGTTTTACAAGATCTACTTCTTTGGAAAGGATTGGTTCAATCTTTCCTCCTCATTGTTTTTGAATTCCATCAAAGTTCTTGCCATATTGAACACATTGTCCATGGCTGTCTTTTCCTTCTTTGGAATTCTGTAATTCTGAGGGTAAGGTTTGTTCCACTTGGGCTTTGCCTTTCCCTTTGCCTTTTGCTTGCCCTTCTGATTGGTTTTTGGGGCTTGCTTGGGCTTGTTTGGCACTTGTTGAGGCGGATTTTTGCTGGTGGATGCTTGAGGAGCTTCCACTTGGCTGTTGTCCTTGCCTTGAGCCAATTTCTTCTTCTGATCCTCTGACAACATGCTTTGGTTTTTCAACCAAGCTTTGATCTGTTGGACTTGTCCTTTGACAGACATTGGTGTCCAACCCAGCAGAAGATCTTCTGTCTTTTCTGGCCCCATGAACTTCTTCACCTGAAGATAAGAGTTCATGGTGCCTATCCAAAGACTTGGAAGGAGTTCCCACTCTTGTTGTTTTGACGCCAGGAACCAGTTTTTCCATTGGGATTGATAAATTTCCACAGCTGCCTGTTGGAAATGGTTCACGTCTAACAGAAATAGCAGTTATGTCAGCTTCTGGACTCTCAATAAGAGGTTCAAAGGTTCTGGCTAACCTTTGGGAACTGGTGGAAGTTCTGGCATCCTCCATTTGTGCCTCTCCTCTGGGAGGACATTCTTGCCTTTTGGATTTGTGGCTGGAATGTCCTGGTCCAGATCCATTTGATTGGATGGGGTAGTTGCTTCCACTTCTAGTAGGAGTCATTTCACGTCAATTTTAATAAAAGATAGAGTAAAAATTGAATTGAATTCACCTGCAGGACCCTTAAAGGGTTCTTTGGTTATTAAACCCCTTGGTGCTGGACTGGTTTGAATTTCAATACTGGACTCTGAGGCTTCAGAGTCTGAAGAACTTTCTCTGATTGAAGACACTAGAGAAATTTAAAAATATAAGTTATTTTATTAAATAATGAAAATAACTTATAAGCTCAACTTATGAAATAAAGTTGTTTAAATGTAATTTTATGGCAAATTACGTCAAAAATAAAGAAAAGTGTCTAAGATAAAATAAAAAATGTTTTTAGTAAAGATTTTTTATTTGATTTATTATTTTCTTTAAAGAAATAATAATTATGCAATTAACAAGTTAATTAATCAAAATTGTATTATTACTCACTTTATACTAGAATAACTCAAAGAATAAATTTCAAGTCTGTGATGTGAAAAAGCCACTAGTTAGACAAAAGAAATTTATTCCAAGTCACTCAATAGTATATTGTTTCAAACAATATTCTTAAGAAAAAATAACTTTATTAATATTATAAAGATTATTTATAAGGGATAAGTCCCAAAAAAAAGCCAATATTAAGACAAATATGGCAATTTTACGTCAAAAAACAGTAAAATAAGGTCTAGAATATGATTTATGTCCCAAAAATTGGTTTAAAATCACAGCCAGGCCCCCAAATGTAAGGTTTGTCTATGAAACTCTTGATAATAGTAACAATATCAAGAGTACTATGACTGTGCTCAGTAGAAAAATATAATATAATAAAATATTACAACCACAAATTTAAATATAATTATTAAAAATAATTATATATAAAAAGAAATAAATTTAATTATTATTATAATAATATAATAATTATAATAAATTATAATTATTCTATTATTGTTATAGTCACTGACAGTTATAACAATAAGAAGTGTAAAGCTCTTAATGAGACAATTACACGTGGAAAATATAAATATTTAACCACTTATAAATAATATAAATATTATTTATAAAAGAATTAAAACACACACTGTGCAGAAATAATTCTTATAGAGAAAATTCTATATATAAAAAAAACTAATACTAGACAAAAAAATATAGAATTTTTAGAGAAAACTTACTTATAAGATTTATTTAATATAATAAGTCAAACAACAACATTTATAATATTAAATGATAATTATAAGCTAAAAACACGTCAAAAATCAATAAATTTAAAGATAAAACAACTTTTTATAATATAAATTATGATTAAAGAGTTTTTGAGAGGAATTTGTGGATTTTAAAAGATATTTAAAATGAAAATTTTATATAATAAAATATATTATTGGTGATTACAACAATAATCTAAATTCTATGACTTCAACGCTTTAATTTTAATAAATAAAGAATAAAAATAACTTAAGAATTACTTTTAATAATAAGATTTTATATTTAATAAAACTTTACCTGTTTAAATTTTTAATATGATTGGATTGATAATGAATGATGGACAAAAACGGTGATGAAAAGACTCTTTTTATGTCTTCAGAGCAGCTCTCATGATTCATAATGGATGTAGAGGGCGTGCTCAGGTCAAAACTGAAAAACCATGCTTAAAAATAAAGTTCTTAACTTAAGGCAACTTATTTTTACTTCCAATTTAAAGTTACCAGTGTTATTCTTAACTCCATGTAACTTTAATCCTCATTTAAACTAAGTATTTTAAGTTTTTAATATAAATAAGCTTATTTATACTAAAGTTCATCACATGAACAACTTAAAAATGGAGTTTCAAGTAGAAATCTCTTAAACTCAATTTTTAATTAATTTTTAAAGAGATCATAAATTTCTTTGAGTTTAATTAAAAGAGTGAATTTCCAGGCTAATTACCCAGGAAATTTATTTATAAAAGATACTTAAAATTTAATTTATATATTGATAATATTAAATCCTAAGTTGTGTGAAATTTTCAAGCAAATCCATTAAGAATTGGATTTTTAATGAATTTTTGAAGGTTTTGCTATTTTTCCACGTAAAATAGCAAAACACACTAAACCTTAAGTTTTGATAAGGTTTTAATGCTTGAAACTTTAAAGTTTTGAGCTTATTTAAGGTTTTTAAGCTTAAATAAGCTCTGACAGTTCCTAAAACCTTGACTTCAAGCCTGCATATTGGGATTTACCCTTTGGCAGCTTGAAATTCCTGTCCAAATTGGGATAAAACCAGTTCAAACCTTAAGGTTGGATCAAAGTCTAATCTTAAAGTTTAAATAAGGTCGAAAATCCTCCAATACAGGTGGACAACCTTAATTGAATCCTTGCAGATCCAAAAAGTTGGGTACCCCAGCTCTATTTGGTCTTTTTCCTTTGTCCCACCTTTCTGCGTGGATTTTGCCCTTTTATTTATTTAAAGCCATACTATTGCCTTAAACCCCTTTAAATTGAGCTCACGCAGGATTTACATTCTGTATGGCAAATTCTTAGCCAATTCAGTAAATATACACCACACCTCAATTTTAACCAAAATTTTGGTAAGTTTGCATAAACCTTATGCAACTTTAAATTTAAGCTTAATTAAGCTTAAATTTAACAATTTTAAAAAAATGTTAAAAAGTTACATTGGTACTGTGAGATTCTTAAATCTTCCAATAACATAAAAAATAAGTGATTTTGGGTATAACACCCTATGGGTGTACCCTAGGTTATTTTTGGTGTAGAATCCAAAAATGACATAATATTTATAACTTTGTTTATCCAAAAAAAAGTTATACTTATTTTTTATTATTTTTTATTTTAAATTCAACTAAAAAGTCTGTTTAAGACAAAATTAACTGTTTATAAAATCATTTGTGGCCTTATGGGTATGTCATACATACCTCACAGGCTCACAAAGAGACCCCTCCAGTTTGATATGATGATCATAGGCATGGTGTGGAGGAAGTTTCTCTTCTTACAACTTGGAAAATACATCCAAATATTGGTGATAAGAAGGAGGGACTACCTTCATTACAGTTTAAATTTATTCAGGCTCTTCCTCCTCATCTGACTTCTCCTCCAGGGAGGAATGAAAGGATAAAGGAGGAAGGTCTATATCACCTTGAAAGAGATGAAGTGAAGATTTAGAAACATCTTCTCCAACATCCTTTAGCTCTTTGAAGACTTCATCTCTTGATGGAAGTAATGATTGAGATGGGGTGATGGAAGGGAAGGTGTCTTAAGTTCACCAACCAAAGAAATGTTTTTGACAGAAGTGCAAATTTCATCACTAGTAGAAGAAATAATACCACTAGAACCCTTATTATTAGGATAATACATTATCAATCTATTTTTCCAATGAAAAATGGGATTAAAATAGTAAAGGAAATCATAGTCCAAAATTAGGTCTTCTCCCTTGGGTGAATCTATTATAGGAAAGCTCCATTCCAAGCTTGGGAAAGAAGGCAAGTCAAAAAACCACTTGGTAGAATGGGTGATGAGCAAGGAAGTGGATTAATTGGAATACAAAATTAAAAGAGGAATCTTTTCAGGGAGCTCTGATATTTTCAATGATTACTTGAGAACAAAAATATCTGCAATAAAAGAGTTGGTAGCACCAGAATCAATGAGAATACTATAACAAGCATCAGAGACAGAAGAAATTCAAGAAACTTCAAAGATTTCTTGACACTAGTATTCATAGTACAAAACCTTTCTCTTGAAGGAAATAAGTGAGAACCATTGAAAACATCATGATTCCCACTCAGGCTTTGCTCTTCTTGCTAGGGAAGCCTCTTCATGACCCTGGACTATGTTGAGGCCTCTTGAAGCCCTTTTAAATTGGGTTCTTTCCACCACAATAAGGGCATAAACCTTTAATCCTCCTCTTCTTTTCAGAACCAATTAATTTGTATTCCTTATTGAGGATATCAGAATTAGGTTTATCCTTGGAAAATTGAAAATTCTTCCCTTCTTCTTCTTGTGATTAGGCCTCTTGGATGAGAAATATTGATGAGGCCTAAGAGAATTTGATCCAGTGACAGGATGCTTGTTTTTGTTATTACCACCCTTCTCCCTCCCCCTCTCATGGTACCTGGTGTGAGATATTCCAACTCTTGTTCAGCTTTCCTTACTTAATTGGGATCACCAAACAGAGTGAATAACTTGGTTGAAAGCAACTACCAGTTCATGAGGAGACAACATGGGTCTTAATTGGAGATATTTGAGAGGTAAGGTTCAACCCATTTTTCAACACTACCAGTGAGAGAAGAGGTTTAGTAAAGAACATTATACCTGTCAAAGAAGAATTTTGCTAGGCCATTATGGAAAATTAATTTAAAGCTCAAATAAATACTCTCAATTTGTTTTCTTTAGTACCATCAAAAGACTCAGGTGCTTAGAATTCAGGAAATGAGGTAGAGGGTCAATTTTCATATGAATGAAATTAATGAGATGAAAATTGATGAGAAATAATGAATTCAAAAAGTGATAATAATTCATGAATGAGAGAAATGAATATAAATGCATGAAAAGGAAGAAGAAATTGTGAGTTAATTGAAATAATGTCACAGGGGCTTTTCTCAGTGAAGAGGGACCGGAAATCAGTGAACAGACTTGCTTTTGGAGGGTTCAGATAGGAATACTCAAAGGATACAAGAAATAAGTAAAATAGTCTAATTCCTAATGAATAGAATAAATTGATTTTAGGAATAAGAAAGAAACTAAAATCAACAATAAAGTGCCAACCACAGAAAGTCCTGTATCACTGTTTCAAGGGTAAACCAGAAAATGTTTCCTATGGATAATCAATGTCTTGAAGAAAATCAAATCAATTTCAATCAATAAGTCAAGTCAATTCAAAATAGAATCAATTGTGTTCTGAGGAATACATTTAAAATCAATAAGTCAAATTAAGTGTTGAGGATAAATTAGATATCTTGAGGGGTCAAAATCAAGTCAATAAATGAAATAAAATTTGAATATTGAGGTGAAATAAATGTCTTGAAGAATCAAAATAAAGTCTTAAAATAGTGAATCAATTATCCTGTTATATCCAAATCAATTAACCAATAATTCTTGAGGAATTCAAAATAAATAACTAATAAACCCAAATTAAATAAAAAAATCCTGAAATGCTGAATCAATTATACAAATTAATTCCAATAAATTAAGCCCTGATAAAAAGCCTGAATTCAGACAGAAAAATTAAAATAAGATTTTATTGAGAATTAAGAATAAAGTGAAATGGTCAGAAGAATTCAGGAAATGAGGTAGAGGGTCAATTTTCATACAAATAAAATTGATTAGATGAAAATTGATGAGAAATAATGAATTCAAAAAGTAATAATAATTTATGAATGAGAGAAATGAATATAAATGAATGAAAAGGAAGATGAAATTGTGAGTTAATTCAAATAATGTCACAGGGGCTTTTCTCAGTGAAGACGGTCTGGAAATCAGTAAACAAACTTGCTTTTGGAGGGTTCAGATAGGAATACTCAAAGGATAAGAGAAATCAGTAAAAGAGTAGAATTCCTAGTGAATATAATAAATGAATTTTAGGAGAGAAATAAACTAATATCAACAATGAAGTGCCAGCCACAAAAAATTCTGTATCACTGTTTCAAGGGTGAACCAGAAAATATTTAGATATATTTATCATTAAAATATTTTAGCTTCATTTTTTCCTGTGAATTATTAATTGAAGTGATGTTTTCCTGTAGCTAATAATATTTGAAGCAGATATTTGTCACAGGTGCTCTTCTAAGTCAAGAGGGCCTGGCACTCAGTGAACAGAATTACTTATGGAGGGCTCAGAGAGTAATACTAAAAGTATAAGAGCAATAAGTAAAATAGTAGAATCCCTAATGAATAGAGTAAATAGATTTAAGGTACAAGAAAGAACACAAAAGCAATAATAAAGAGCCAACCACAAATAATACTGTATCACTGTTTCAACCTGTTCAGAAAAGAGAAAAGAATTAATAAGAATATGACCGCCAGGACTCTACAGAACAGGTGAGGGAAGGCTAAGACTGACTTGAGAATTCATAATATAACATTTCTTGAATGAAAATGGAAATAGTACTAATAATAAATCCAATATTTTAATTAATTGGGGGAAAAACACCAGATGGGTGAAAGGGGGCTGGTATATGTGAAAAATACCAGCCTGGAGCTTGAATGCTGAGAAATCAGGGGTTGTATTCTGGAAGAAGTTGTATTTGAGATGGAAACCTGTATTGTTGTATCCAATTCAGGTATTTACACCTGCATTGAGGAAAGGCCTGAATTTTGTGACTCCTGTATTTGGGTTTTTCTTTTATTGAGCTGTATTTAGCTTTGAAACTGTATTTGGAGGATATTTCATGAAAACCCCTTGCTGAGTGGGTTTTGGAAGATCTTCAATGAATAATTAGTGGTAATGCCCTGCCTGTCTCCATGGCTGTGACAATATCAAAGGTTTCTATATTAAAAAAGGTATGAGTTTGGGGATCAAGAACACATATATGTAATATCTTAAACAAAGAAGTAACTATCAATATATGTTTCTGAAGCTAGTCCAGAAACCTCTTTCCAAATAGGATCTTAGCCCCACAGAAAAATTTTGAAAGTGAAAAAGACTGCAAAGACCAGAATCTTAGGAAAATTAATATTTGTGAGTCTAATTTGAATACTTTCAACAACCAATTAGAAGGGTAATTTCAAGCTATAGTTAAGACAAACTAAAATGATTTTTTGGGGATAGACAATCCTTACAAGGAATTCAATCAATACTTAGGCTTTGAGATACTCCTCAATTGGGATCCTCTCTGATGTTAATATTCATTAAAATTATTTATTAATATAAAAGAACTGAATGCAACCTTAAATCTCAACTGTAGCATTTTACCGCATAAATGAAGTATTTTTGCAACTAATTAAATATGGAAGCTTTGAATTATGCATTTAATTTCCAGAGTTACTTAATAATTTGTTTTAAAACAGAATCAAATAATGGCATAAGAGATATTTATTTCTCCTTTGATACCAAAAATGAATTTATAATGGTGAATTCTAGGCTTGATCAAAAATTATTTAATTTTGAATATTTTCTTTAAGTTTCACAGTGAAAAATAGTGAGCATCTCTTTAGTTCCTTGAAAATAACAAAACCCATGCATTAAAATTTATGGAAAAAAATTTATAGATTCATCTAGGAAATGACATTTCCATTATTCCATATGGAATATATGGCCATTATGAGGTATGGAAACCTGTGGTAAAATATGCCTTCATCCCTTGGCTTGGTGAAAGTGAATAAATTCACACTACATTCCAATTACTTAATTAATTATCAATAAAGATGTTTATCTTTTGTAGAAAATAAATCAATATAATAATGTTTTTGAACACATTAATACTCTCTGATTATGAAAAAGAATTGTATTGATTATTATTCAATTCTTTTCCACTTGGGTTGGATTGATTTGTATATGCTCCAAGACATCATGGAGAAGACTCTGGAAGATATTTCTTTTATTATCAAATTTACATTTAGAAATATTGGTATCTAATAATTACCATGAGCATGAACAAGTGTTATTTAATAAATAGTAGATACTTCATATAGACTCAAGCAGTCAAAATAAAAATGTTTCAATGGCACTAAAATTAGGTTAATTATGAGGAAATTTCTAACTCAGAAAGTACCAAAAGTGAATTATGAATTCAGTTTAATTCTAAATTGAAATAGTCCATTTCAAGATATTACTCATAATTGAGAATTATCCCAGTTTAATTGGATAAATTGATCTTCATTCCATTGATATGCTGTTTGGAAGTGATCTGAAATTAATCTTGGTCTTTGAGCTCAAAGAATCTTTATACCACAGCTTTTACTGCTTCTATTTGTAATTTACAAAGTAGCTGCTACATTTTTCAATTTCTATACTCTTTATTTTCCCATAATATTGTTGTTTTTTAAAATAAAACTAAGTTTTTGGTTTATAATTTTGCAAGGGCTAATTGAAATACCAAGTGGATTCACTTAAAAAGTATTTTTTGCAGTATTAAGCATTTTAAACTCATCAAAATTCTCTACTTCTTGGATAGGCGTTCTGAATAGTCCAAGGAATTACAAATTTTTGCTTGAATTTGAAGAGGTTAATTGATTTGAAAGCCCATACACAAGAGTATCTCTTTGAATTTTCTTGGAGCTGTTCAAGATAATAATTCAGATCTCCAGTTGATCTGAAGATACCAAGTAGATCAGAAAATTAATAATAAAATCTCAAATTATAGAGTTTAAATTATCTTTCGAATTTTTTAGCAGTTTTTTGCTAATGTTTCTGTCAGGATGAGTCTATGTAGAAGCAGTAATTAGGCTAGTTACAACATTAACTTTGACTGTGACACGGAAATAAAGTGATGAAATAAAAGAATTTATTTATAATAATGGTTTATAAGTGAAATAAAAGGGCTTTACTATTGTGCAATAGTGGTGGTGAGCGCTGTTGAAAGCCCTGGGTGCAGCTTTACCTGTTGGATTACAATAATAAAGACTACAATACTTCTAAATTAAGAGTATACCTGATTATTTTCCAAGAGTATAACTGTTTTTGACAGTTTTACTACGCAGGAATTCAAGAGCAGGATGAGGAAAGCAATTCTGGCTGTAAAACGCCTCCTTTTTATCCTGAAATGGGGTGGCAAGGGTGGTAGACCTTTCCACGTAGAGGAAGCAAAGATTTTTTCACTCTCTGAAGCAGGCTTGTGGTTTGCAAAGACCTGTATAGCCTGTATTGGGCTCATATGTGGTTTTGAAACCACACCTGGGCAGTTTGCACCAATGCAGGGTGAAAAGTTTCATCTGGGAACCTCACAGCCTGGTTCTGACGTTCATGATGCGTAGAATGCTGTACAGAGACTGTATGGGACCCCAGTATTGACTGACATATGAGGTATTGAAGTAAAAACAAGCTCCTTTGTCTGTTTGAAACCTTGTATTCATGATCATGGGACATTATCCCATGGTAAGGCTGTATATGACAGAAGGTGGGAATCTGACCTTAAAACAGCCATACCTTTGTAAATTCTTTAAATATCAACCTCATAATTGGTTCAGTGTGTAGCCCTGTATGTGCTCTACACAATGGTACCCCATTCTATATGGGTATCATTAAATATGGCAAAGTTATCCCATGTACAAGATCATGTACATTTGCGTGGTTTAGGCAAAAAGCTGTATAAAGCTTATTTGCCCCATACCTTTTGTTCTAGTTGCGCTATGGGGAAATTAATGGCACCATCAGATATCACTGATTGTGCTCTTTTGAAAAAGACCCCACTTTAGGTATCTCACGCTAAAACTGCAAAAGTTAGATGAGAGGTGAATGTTTTGTTCACCCTTATTTGGCCTGAATTTGGCCATAACTCAAGTAATACTGGTTCTAGCTCAGCTTGGCTAGTACCATTAGTTAGCCCTGGCTTAGAGCTTCATTTTGAATACCCATTTGATGGGGTTAAGGCTCTCCTTCTGGAATTTAGATGAGAGGCTAAAATTAAGGTTTATGCTCAGCAATAACTTTGTTATTCTTTGTCCTATGGTGATGGGAGTTATATTTTAAGAAAGGGGTAAGTTTCCTCTTTCGTTTGATACCTTTTGAGGTGATTTGGCTCAGATCCATGTTTTGGTGGTATTTTGGCTATACCATTGGTTTATGGTATTTTGGCTGTCATGTTTGTGCTCTGGTTTTGAGTCACAGGCTGACATACACTCCCTCTAAAAAAGGCTCATCATTTATGAGACTGTTAAGTCCTCCTAGAGGCTCTGAATATTCTCAAATGAAGGTTCCCATCTGGTATGGCATCTTCTGCCCACCATTTGTCTTTATCAGCTGTTTGGTTCTTGAATCTGACTAAATATTGTCTTTGATCCTTCCCATTAAGTCTGATCTTCCTGGCCCTGATGATCTTACTCACAGGTCCTGGAAAGTCCTCTACTTCCACTATTTCTGGTCGTGTGAGGTTCTTCTTCCTGGAGGGGAATTTTCCCTCATCTGTTTGGAAGTATGGCTTGACCAAACTCCCTGGAAAGACTGGGTATTTCCTGGAAAACTCCTCTGTGAGCTTAACTTCCACTGCATTCTTGCCTACCAACTTAATGATAGTGAAGGGCCCTACAAATTAGTCTATCATCTTATTGGGTCCTTTAAGATTGTTTAAGTTTAGTGTAGACACTAACACCTGGTCCTCTTCCTTAAATTCAGGTTCCATGTGTGTCTTCTCCCACCTCTGCTTATTATATTCTTTTGCCTCAGCTATGAATTTGGAAGCTGTGTCACAAGCTCTCTTCCACATATCATGGAAGTCTTTCGCTGTGGGGTGGATGGTCAGAAGATTCTTCTTCAAGTGATCCACAGGCAACAAGGGAGTCCACCCTTTCTCTACCAGTGCAGGTGTTCTTCCTGTGGTAGAGTTCTGTCTTTTATTATAAGCCAGTTGGACAGCTGGTAGAAGGGTAACCCAGTCATGGTCCTTGTATTCCATGCCATAGGCACAGAGCCTTCTAAGGATGTCTTCCATAGTCTGGATCATCCTTTCAGCTAGGCCATCTGTTTGTGGATGGTAAGCTGTGGAAAAAGCAAGCTTGGTGCCAAGCATGTCATAAACGTTGGTCCAAAATTCAGATGTGAATTTTGGGTCCCTATCACTAATGATGATCTTAGGGACTCCACAGGTAGATATGATTTTATTCCAAAATAACAGAGCAGTATCCATGGCTGTGTCCTCTTTGTGGCATGGTAGACACCTCATGCTTTTGCTGAACCTATCAACTATGATCAAGCAGGCATTGCAGTTTTCTTTGCCTCCAGGGACAAGTCCTGTAACCCAGTCCATGTTGATGGTTTCCCATGGGTGTTTGGGTTCTTCTATATGTTGAAGTAACCCATACTTCTTCCCATGTTTCCTATTTTCCTTTTGGTATCTTTCACAAGTGTTTATGTATTAACCCAACTCCTGTTCCCACTTGGGCCACCAAGCTGTGCTTGATACCCTCTCCTTGGTCCTATCCTCACTGATATGTCCCATATAGGGGCAGTCATGGCATTCCTGTAGGATCAGAGAGATATGGTCCCTGTCTACCACTGTGAGTGCACTTGTGTGTTTTCTCCGTGGTAGAGCAGGCCATCTATAAGGAAGAACTTGTTGTCCTTATATGCCCTCAACCAGGGTTCTTCCAGCTGGGATTCCAGTTCTGGACTCCTGTTCTTTTTTTGAGGGAGTTGTTGTAATATGCCACACTGTTTGTGCTTTGCATAACACTTTAGTACTGCATTAAAAAATTTATTGTGCAGTTCTGAGGAGCTTATTCCCAATATGAGAGTTTCTGTTCCCTCTGAATCGGTGTTTCCACTGTCAAGGGTACCACTTTCTGGTGCCCATTCAGAAAATCTGAAGTTCTTCCTCTTATCTATTTCCATGAAATGAGTAGGGATCTTGGCTGCAACCTCAGGGTCATAAGCTGGATTGCTCTTGACATTATCCAGTGGCCATCTGCTAAGGCCATCTGCATTGGTATGACCTTTACCTTCTTTGTATATGATGGTCATTTTCCCTCTATACTCCTTGATGGCTGTTTGCCATCTCAGCATGTGTCTATTTGTAGTCTTCATGTTCAGTAAAGACTTCAAGGCTGTTCAGTCTGTGTAGACTTCAAAGACTGCACCCTCCAGATAATAATGGAGTTTTTCTAGAGCCCAGACTAGACATAGACATTCAGTCTGGGTGGCCCCATACTTGGCTTCTGAATCTTTCAGTTGCCTAGAGATGTAACATATTACTCCCTCTCTTGGTTCACCATTCACTATTTGTCTTTGGTGAAGGGCTGCTCCTAAGCCTTGGCTACATGCTGCATCTATATATAGCTTGAATGGTAGCTCAAAGTCAGGCAGGATGAGTACAGGTGCATTTGTGAGTTCATGTTTGATCCTCTCATATGCATCCCTTCTTTCCTTTGTAATTTCAAGAACTACATCTTTTGAACACAACTTGTATAAACTACTAGTTATGTGGGCAAAATTCTTGATGTGGTTTCTATAGTAGCTAGCAAGCCCAAGGAAAGATTGCATCTCTTTGATGCTTTTTGGTACTATTTTTTGCAGTACTGCTGCTACTTTTTTCTGGTCAATTGACATACTAAGACCTGAGACTTTATGTCCTAGAGCTAGTAGCTCTTGTTGGCCAAAATTACACTTTTTTAGTGAAATCTTCAGATTGATGGGTGTAAATTTACTTAGAACTCTGTCTATGTATTGTACATGGTCTTCCCATGTCTCTGAGTATATAATTACATCATCAATATATACCACCATCCAGCCTTCCAATATTTCTTCTTGAAATATTGTGTCCATCATCCTTTGGAAGTGAGCTGGTGCATTTTTGATTCCAATGGTATCCTGGTGTACTCATATATGCCCATATGGCATATTATTCTGAGTAATTGCATGGAGTTTGGTTTAGCTCCATTTTAATGGAAGACTTTCATACAAGCCATCTTTGTTATGTATTTGGCTTTTTCCAGTTTATCCAAGCCATGAGGTATCCTTGGTATAGGGTACCTGTCTGCTTTAGTGTAGTTATTAAGAGCTCTGAAGTCTCCACACAGTCTAGACTTTCCATCATTCCAGGTGATTAGGACAGTAGTGGTTATTTCCACTATTTCATTATGCCCAATCTGCCTGATGACATCCATGTCCAAGAGTTCATTGATATGTTTCTCAATTTCTTTCCTGGTTTCCAGGCTTGCTGGGTAAGGAGGTCTCCTAAGCATGGGTGGATAAGTTCTTTCCACATCCAGATATTGTTCTATATAATGGCCTTTGATCTTTCCTAATGGTTCTTCACCAATGGAAAATGCTGGTCTGCTCTTTCTCAGAATCTTTGATAAGCTTAGTTTTTGTTTACTGGTGAGGGTAGTGATAAACTGTCCCTCTCTGAATTCATTCAGAAGCTCTGCTAGTGGATCCTGAGAAGATATATGGTATATATCAAGTAAAAATTTCTTTTCCTTGTTGGTACCAATGGTAATGTGCCTATTTTTACTGTTGTAAATATCTATGCCATACATCCTCTGTTAGTCTGTTCCCAGTAAGAACCCTTCAATGTGGGAATCATCAAGCACTACAAACTCTGGATTGAGTCTGATATTACCCTTGCTGTGGGGTATAATTTTCTCTTTGATAATTGTAGCAATGGAAGTCATCTTCCCTGAGGCACTTTTAAAGTTCTTTGCTTTGGTGGGCAAGAGCTGTTTTTCCAAATTTGGGAAATGGTTATCCAGATAATTTCTGGCCACTATGGAGCAGTTTGCCCCACTATCAATGTTCAATGGATGTATCGGAGAATTGTCAATACAGACAGTCATTTTAGTGGCTGTTCCATGTATGTATGCCATCCCTTTGGTTGGTGTAACCAGGAATATTTGTGCATCTTGTGTGTGTTTGCACAAGGTTTTATTGGAGTATGCTGTGGCATGCCTGCTTCCAACTGTATGTCCTGAATTTCTAGTGGGGTTTCCTCTTGGTATTCTACTTGAAATTCTTCCTTTTGGTCTTGGTCATCATCAGATAGTTCTCTGATGGCATCACCCATAGAGTCTGATTCAGAATCCTCTGTTGGGGATTCTTCCTCTGGGACTTTCCCAATGGCATAGACTTTTTCCTTTGCCTTTGGGCAGTTAGTGGCATAGTGGTCTGCTAAACCACAATTGTGACAATTTTTTTTCTTCTTTGCCACTTCTGCCACTCTTTCTTTGGGTTTGTCTTAAAACTCTACCCTGAAAGGTTGTTTCTCTCTGAAACCACTGCTCTTATATGGGGTGAATTTACCTATATTAGTTCTCTTCCTTATGTCTTGTAAGGTATTAGCAATGTCATCTAGAGTGCAATTTTGGTTTCATCTGCATTTTACTGCATGCTCTAGTTCTCCTGGCAGTTGTGTCAGAAGTTTGTGATTCCTCATTTGGATGTTCATCTGAGGATCAATGGCTTTAAGTCTTTTAGACTGTTTAAGGCACCACTCATATGGATCTTTGTCCACAGAGTATTTGTCATTTTCAAATGACATGGTCTTTTGCCATATCCAAGTACCATTACTGTACTTTTGGATTATTTGACTCTTCCACCATGGCCAGTTTCTTCTGCCAGGGATTTCTTTCATTTCTGTGTACCATATACTAGCATGAACTTTATATGCTGTATTTATTCTAGCAGTAATCCAGTCATCTGGTATGCTTGGTACATCAATGAAGAGTCCATCAATATAATCTATGAGTTCCATATGATCATATTCTCCTGTTCCAGATAATTTTGGCCAGCTTGAGGCCTCAGGAGGCTGTTTCAAGGCTTCCTTGTCTGAATAAGACATTCCATCTCCATCCTGGTATTGTGATGGAGATCTTGCCTTATTCATCAACATGGCATCTGGTTTGATGTCATCTGGTTGATATGGATTTTCCATAACTTGGCCTTGTGGTTGGGGCTTTAAGTTATGGTATACATTAAACAATTTGTTCATGTCTTTGTCCAGACAATCACTGTCCATTCTGCTGTGGTGTTTTTCTTCAAATACTAGATTCAGTCTTTTGTTGGTTTCTTCAGAGGCTTTGCTCAATTGAGCATGTCCTTCTTGAAGATTTTTAATTATTTTATCCATGGAGGCTGTTAAGTTCTTCATCCTCTCATGGCTTTCTTCAAGTTCTGCAAACTGCTTTGCAGATTTTTCAGCATATTGGGACATTTGTAACCACAGTGTATCACTTTTGATGTTACTATCAGATGTGACAATGTTATGTTCAGTCTGAGTGGGGGTAATGTTTCTATTACTAGGACTACTGATTCTAGAGTGGTTTACAACTACTTCTGGTTCTTGTGCACTTCTTTCACCAAATCCAACAACTTCTGGATCATGGGGTCTGATTCTTTCTGCCTTTGGCTGGAAGAGGTCTTGTTTTTCCCCTTGTATCCTTTTCTTCTCCTGGAAACCTCCTGGAATTGTGAAGAGTGGTGACTTATTGTCATTGATCTGTTTGTGTCTGAATGGTTTGAAGCCACTGGAGAGCTGATTTGGCCTGCTCCTTGTGAGCCTGAAGGAATCTGAGTAGGCCCTGTCTGGGTTAACTGTTCTTCTATAGCTTGGATAGTGGCTTGATTCTCTGTTATCCCCTGTGCTCTTGCCCCCAGGAGTCTGAACTGTCTCGTAGGATTCCAACCATTGGTGATTATCATAAGGTCTTTGAAGTCTATCTCTTTGAGACATATCTTCTGGCAACTTTTTCCAAGTTCTGCCCAGTGAGATTCCACGTTGAACCTCTTGTTGTCCATTCTCCATTGGAATAGGTCCTTGAGGAGTTGGTGGAGCTGAAGAACTTGATCCATGTCTTTCCAGTCCTCTGGTTTGAGGTCTCCATTGAATTGGAGTGTGAATGTCAGGGTTGTTATTATCTCCCTCATTGTTTTGCCATCCACTACTGTGTCCAAGGTGTCCTCTTTCAAGTCTTCTGTTTCTGGACAAGCCTTCTCTGTCCTCTGGGTGGTTCCTTTGGCAGCCAAGATCTCTGAGGTGTACAGGTGACATGTTAGTGTTTGCAAGCAGTCAAAAACTTTATGTTCTTAGGGTATTTACCTTTGACTGTGCCTTGTAAAAACTTGTTGTCTGCTGATTTGGGCAATTTACCCTTAGAGGTTACAACTGGGTTAATTATAGTAATTTTCCCTGTACAAGTTATCAAGGTTGGTTTAACTTGTATTGAAGCAGAATTTTGTAGTTTTCTACTCTTCTGTGTGGCAATGGGCGTCCACTTCTTTGCTGTTATCAGGCCTTCACTGTGCCTCTTTCCTTTGCCTTTGCTTCCCTCTGGTTCTGAGGGTGTCACTGGTGTGTTGGTCTGTGACTGGCTTTCTAGTGGTATGAAGTTATCTTCCACTGAAATAAAACAGGAAAAAGAGGGCTTAATGTCAGTTAAGACTTCTTAAAATGCTATTTGCACTTCTAAGAATGGCCTCTGGGCTTGTATATTACTACAATATGCCCTTGTACAATGACAGTGTAATTGAATTAAGAATTTCATGTCAGAAATATGGCTTACTGATATTTGGTATACTGTTTATATACCTAATATCTCACAGAATAACTTGTAATTAGCAAGTATAAACTGTCAAAAAGTGGTATGTAAGAGGGTAATTGAGTTAACAATCTGCCCAACCACGCCTCAACTGTTGGTTTATCAGTATGAGGTGTCTTAATTTAATTAAAAATTAAGACTGTGTTAATGGCTAAAAGGGTTTTTATATACAAAACACGCCAAAAATAAGGGTCTTGTGGTTATTAGCAACATGACCAGTACTCTTTTTAATATGAGTATAAGGATAAATATATATTTGTAAGAGATAATTACGCCTAAAAAGATAAAACAAGTGTCAGAAAATAAAGAAAATAAGTAAAAAACTCACTAATAAGGTCCAAAATGGTCAAAAAACATGGCCAGGCCCCAAAAATGTCAGGATGAGTCTATGTAGAAGCAGTAATTAGGATAGTTACAACTATAACTTTGTTTGTGAAACGGAAATAAAGTGATAAACTAAGATAATTTATTGATAATAATGGCTTATAAGTGAAATAAAAGGGCTTTACTATTGTGCAATAGTGGTGCTGAGCGCTGTTGAAAGCCCTGGGTGCAGCTTTACCTGTTGGATTACAATAATAAACACTACAATACTTCTAAATTAAGAGTATACCTGATTATTTTCCGATAGTATAACTGTTTTTGACAGTTGTACTATGTAGGAATTCAAGAGCAGGATGAGGAAAGCAATTCTGGCTGTGAAAACCCTCCTTTTTATCCTGAAATGGGGTGGAAAGGGTGGTAGACCTTTACATGTAGAGGAAGTGAAGATTTTTTCACTCTCTGAAACAGGATTGGGGTTTGCAAAGATCTGTATAGCCTGTATTGGGCTTGGATGTGGTTTTGAAACCACATCTGGGCAGTTTTCACCAATACAGGGTGAAGGTTTTCATCTGGGGACCTCACCGCCTGGTTCTGACATGTATGACATGTAGATTGCTGTACAGAAACTGTATGGGACCCCAGTATTGACTGAAAGATGAGGTATTGAAGTAAAAAACAAGCTTCTTTGTCTGTTTGACACCTTATATTCATGATTATGGGACATTATCCAATGGTAAGGCTGTATATGACAGCAGGTGGGAATCTGACCTTAAAACAGCCATACCTTTGTCAATTCTTGAGATATCAACCTCAAAATTGGTTCAGTGTGTATCCCTGTATGTGATCTACACAATGGTATCTCATTTGATATGGGTATCATTAGATATGGCAAAGTTATCCCATGTACAACATTTTTGTACATTTGCGTGGTTTAGGCAAAAAGCTGTATTGAGCTTATTTGCCCCATAACCTTTTTTCTATTTGAGCTATGGGGAAATGGATGAAACAATCAGATATCCTGAGTTTTTATTTTTCCAAAAAGACCCCACTTGAGGTATCTCACGCTAAAACTGCAAACGTTAGATGAGAGGTGAATGTTTTGTTCACCCTTATTTGGCCTGAATTTGGCCATAACTCAAGTAATACTGGTGCTAGCTCAGTTTGGCTAGTACCATTGGATAGCCCTGGCTTAGAGCTTCATTTTGAATACCCATTTGATGGGTTTAAGCCTCTCCTTCTGGAATTTAGATGAGAGGTGAAAATTAAGGTTTATGCTCAGCAATAACTTTGAGCAGGAATAACTTTGTTATTCTTTGTCCTATGGTGATGGGACTTATATTTTCAGAAAGAAGTGAGTTTCCTCTTCCTTTTGATACCTTTTGAGCTGATTTGGCTCAGCTCCATGTTTTGGTGGTATCCTGGCTATACCATTGGTTTATGGTATTTTGGCTGTCATGCGTGTGCTCTGGTTTTGAGTCACAGGCTGACAGTTTCAGCTATCATAATTTTCAATTGAGTCAGGAAATACAACTTCGATGGCTATTTTGACTAATTTCTTACAATATGTGATTATAAACTTGAAATATCTTGTATTTTGGATTCAGAGTTAGGTTTTTGATGTACCCATATATACTATTAAACATTCTTTAAATTAATGTTGAGGAATCATTATGAGATGAAGTGACCTATTTCTGTTTTAACAAAAAAAATTAAATTTGGTAGGTCACTCCTACATTCTCATTAAATAGAACAAATTGAATTCAAATAGGGATTGATATGCTGTAACTCAATGGAACATTGATTGGAAAATAATGAATTAGGTGGTTTGACCTTTGTATTGATTTTAAAGTTATGGAAAAACTTTCTCTCCTTCAAAATTCTTATGATATACTCAAGTTTAGTTTTAACATCCCTTTTTATTTCTATTTACAAAGTTGCCAGCTTCCTGCAACTGTATTACCTTCTCAATAAATATTTCTTTAAATACTATTTTTCCTGAAAACTTAAAAAATATTTCGTTCCAATTAATCCTGTTATTTTGGATCAATTTAAAAATAAAAATAATGCACTGAGGAGTTTTTTTATTACATACCATGCCAGAAGTCTCAAATTCAATTCTGAGACTGATATTTGAAATTTTGGTAAAGGAATAATGCAAGAAATATCCAAGAGCAATAATTAAGAGCTACAAATATCTTTACCTCTTTGTAAATACCATACCAAGCTTAACTATAAATCAGGAAATCACCTGAAAACACCTTTCTATGGCAAAGTACACAACTATGAGTAAAAATAGAATATAAAACATTCATTCCAAGTATATAATAACAATTTGCTAAAAAAATTAACATAAGTATTATTTCAAAGAAACTCTGAAAGTCAAAGACCTTGGAAGATAATCAAAAGGATGGGACAACAAAGAAGCTGTCTGCACCTGTTGGAAATTTGAGACCTGCTGGTAAAATACCTCTGTCTTTGTAATATTCTTTCTATGAAACTCTTGATAATATAACTACTGATCAATATTACTATTACTTCTCTCATTAATTATAATAAATTTAATTATTCAAACACAAAATAAATAATTACTTTATTAATTATTTCTTTGACTTTTTCTCTACTCCTAGAAACTATAATATTCAGAAGTAATTTTATACTAAAAACAACTACAAGTGCCAAATTTAATGAATAATTATTTTTGATGCTTGAATAAAATTGAAGAGTTTAGAAAAAAAACTTAAAGAATTTGATAAAACCACTCACTAATACTCCCAAAGTACTTTGAAAAGATTCGGAAGAGGGATTTGCAATATTATTTATGGATTCAAAAATCAAGAGTAAGTACAAAGCCAGTGATTAAATAATTGTAGTTTCAGAACTTTCTGTGAGCCTTTATGATATGACCACATATACAAAAAGGTCAAAAAAAAACAAAATTATTTTAATAATATAAGTTTAACTTAAAATCTTAAAAACAATTAACATAAGGAAAGATGCCATAAAAAGGCATAAATTCTTGATCATATCAGAAAGAATGAATAATAATGTCAAAGGAGTTACACTGTTGGAGCCCCCATCCAAAAGCTCATATATTACTCCACTGTTTGATATCTGTCAACCCAATAATTGCTGAGATACCTGAATATATGCAATTTTATGATCAGTGCATATATTCATGGTTTTAGCTCATATCCTTTGAAATAGTAATTATAAAGAGCTGATACAAAAGCAAAGTTAGCATCAAATAAATTTAAGAAGAAATTCATAATCTTTATTTGAAAAGCTTTAAACAAGGTTAAGAATAATAAAGAGAAATTGGTCAAACTAGAAATACCAATTGAACTCTTAAAATTGAAGTGCTCCAAACTTGAAGAATAATAGATATTCAGACTTTAATAGTTCATACCTTCATAATGATGTAATTATATCATCATAGTCAATGTATAACACTATGAAATCATGATTTAAGGTTTAAAATAGTGACTTTCAACAGAAAATATCAATTACAAGAAGAATCATCAAAAAATGAAGTTTTGCTGATGTAATAAAATACTCTTGGGAAATCTTTATGGACATTCCAGCCTAGTAGGGCTCACTCTTGGAATTGTATTTGCAGGAAGAACTTATAAGTTATCAATTATTAAAGTTAAGGCTTAATACTGAACATTTTTGATATTTAACTGTAATCTTATTTTAAGTTTGACAGTTTGATGAGAGATAAAGCTGGTGGATCTTGGTATTTCATGACTAGACCTAATTTAATACATAAAACTAAATCATATTTTAAGTTTATGATTTCAGAGAATTATATTTATAGTGATAACTCTAAAAATAGTGTAATAATGAGATAAAAAGGTTTAACACAGATTTAATAATCACCAAAACTTATAGCATGGATCAATTCTAGTGGATAACATCAGTATAGATCATATAGAAAGTATCTGGTAACTATAAGGAAGGATACTCAATATATAAATACTCCTTCTTCCTCTGTTTCCCCCTCAGACACATAAAGATTTGTTAGAAGATTGAATAAAAGGTAGTATTCTTTATTCTTTATATATAAAGCTCTTATATTATAAGATAAAAAAGTCATACCTTGAAGTAATCACTATATTTTACGTTATTAAATCAATATATTCTTTTTATCAGTTGCATTCCCTTAAAATCTATACATCCACATGAAAATAGTAAAAATTTTATTCACCTCTATTTATCATTGTGACTACAACCTTAAAACATTTTGATTAATTTCTTAGGCATAAAATTAATCAAAATTATCATATTAAGTGCTAAAAGTAGGTTATTTCCTCTATTTTTATTCTCTGATAATTATTTCATTAATAAAAATAGTATTTCTATTAACATATAACTTTTCTATTAGTACTATTTCTTTCACAAATGGCTCCTATCAAACAAATATTTCTCACACATTTACTATTTTTTTTGCAAAAACAATAGATTTATGTTAGAATATTGATTTATCAAATAGTCTTATATTTATTTTATTATATTCTTTTATTCTTCATAATTAATATAGAATATTTTATACAATAACTATAATAATATCTCATTATGATGTTTAGATTAATCTTATTATTCATTTCTATTGGGATATTCAGAGTAAAATAATGAAAATATTAGTAATCTTTACTTATTTCTTTATAGTTAATTTTTATAATCTGGAAAATAGTAATATACTTTGATTTCAAATATTCAGAGTAGTTTTGAACTGCAGAAATACTCAAAAGTTACTTCCTAAATATTGTGGAGGATTATATCAATTATTAATTTAATTTAATTTATTAAACTTCTTAATATTTAAAAAAAACAGAAACATTAGTCTTCTATTGTGTCTAAAGCAGCTCACATAGGCATTAAAAGGCTTAAAATAATGAAAAAATAAGTTTCAATACAATTATTTTAAGCTCTTAGTTGTGTGATTTTACATTGATACTGACCCATTTATAGTTGAGAAATAATGAATTTAATACTTAAAATCTCCTTTTATTTTAATATTAATTTTTTTGCAATTTATCAATTTTATTTGAAATTCCATCACAGTTTTTCATTTCTTTGAGTTTGTGAAGATTTGGTGTTTCATGTGTGCTCATTCAAAGCAGACTGTAAGTGAAGCTTCTGATTTCAAGAATGAAGCAATAGATACTAATGGATGGAATCAAAGCTCAACATCTGACCTATTCCTTCTCAAAGGTTTAGAGGTGTTCATTAAGAATCATATTAAAAATGTATTTTGCAATATTTACCTCATTTTCTATCAGGTGTAGCCTAATAGCATAATGACAGCTGGTTTCAATGACATCAATCCAATGATACTAGTACATAAAGGGTTTAATGGATTCTTTATGGGATTATTTACAAAGATTAATTAAATATATAAATGATTAAAGGAGTCAGAGGTTCTAATTGCCTCCTTGGAATTTCAAAAGAGAAACTTATTTGCTATTTACCAATTATTTATTGGGACTTAGTGTCAGGCTGAGTCTATGATAAGGTAATTCAATGGTATTTAAAATTGTAAATATGAATGTGACATGGATAATAAGTGGTAATAAGGATAGATTATGAAGTTGTTGGGGCTTTATTAATGAGAATTGGTGGTGGTGAGGGATACAGAAAGCCCTGGGTGAAGTGGTTATCAATTGACCAATCATAATAATCAATGATATAATTATAATATCTTAATTATACCTGATTATTTTCAAGATTATAGCTGGCTGTAAAAGGTTTTACTATGTATGAATTAAGGATAAATATGGGGACTCCTCTTTTGGGAAGAGAAAGGTTGCTTTTCATCCTGAAAAGGAGCCTATCCATTTAGAAAGAGTGAATATTTTTCACTTGCAAGGGAAGGCTTGTGCTTTATACAGCCCTTCAGAGCCTGTATAAGGCTCAGATTTGGTTTGAAGCCTCATCTGGGAAGTCTTCCCCAATACAGGATGAATGCTCTCATTTTGGGACCATTCAGTCTTCTTCTGATGTGTCTGAGATGGAGAATGCTGTACAGTACTTGTGTGTGGTCCCCATAGAGGCTAATATATTGGTTATTGAAGGATAAAAATTCTCCTTTGTAGAATTGACACCTCATATTCAAGAATATGGGATAATATCACCCAAGATGGGAGTTTTGGCAGTACTGTGGTATTTTGACCTTAGAGATGTCAAAGACTTATCAGTTTTGAAGAAAAAGGAATTCAAAATAGCCAGTTTTGTAGCAATAGATGTTTCCTAAGCAGCCATAACTCATTAGGTAGGTATAACCTTAAATATTGGAAAGGTATGGCCATTTTAAATACCATTGTTCAGATTTAGATTCTTCTCAAATATTGTATCATGCTAGCTTTCTTAAGGACCTTTTATAAAGCTTAGATAAAGGAATATGGATTGCACCATCAAAAATTCCTTATTGTTTAATTTTAAGGATCTCACATTAAATCTGTAGAAGCTAGATGGGAGATGAATATTTTGTTCACCCTTATCTAGTCTTTGTTTGACCATAGCTTCTGTAATTTAGATGATAGATTAATTTGATTCTTATCATTGAACAGCCCTTATTTGGAGCTTTATTTTGATTAGCCATTTGATTTGGCTAGTCCTCTTTCTTTGGATTTTAGATGAGAGTTAAACTCAAGGTTTATTCTCAGTTCTTGCTTTGGGCTGGAATATCTCTTTTATTATTTATCCTATGGCTATGGGAGTTATATATTTGGAAAGGGATGGTTTTTATATTTCTTTTTCATGCCATTTTGGCTCAGACCACATGAGAGTGGATTTTTTCTCTACCATTGGTTTTATTGTATTTGGTTGCAATGATTGTGCCCTGGTTTTGACTCACAGGATGACATACCCTCCCTCCAAAAAAGGCTTATAATTGATGAGAATTTTCAGCCCTTCTAGGGGCTATTAATCTTCTCTGGTGAAGGTCTTCATCCGGTATTGCATCTTCTGCTAACCATTTGTTCTTATTGCTGTCTTGTTCTTGAATCTTACTGGATACTGTCTATGGTATTTCCCATTGAGTCTGATATTCCTGGCTTTGATGGTTTTATTCACTGAGGCTGGGGAGTATTCTACTTCCAGTATGTCTTGTGGAGTATGAATATTATTTCTGGGGGGGAACCTATGTTCTTGAGCTTGGTGGTATGGTTTGACAAGTATCACTAGGAACATTGGGTGTTTCCTAGAAAATTCATCTGTGAGTTACCTATGGCTCTTTTCATAACTCTTCTTGTTATACTCCTTCTCCTCAGCTATTCATCTTTCTCATGGAATCAAAATCTTTGGCTGTGAGATGGATTTTAAGAGGTTTTTTATTCAAGTGATCCACTGGAAATGGGGGATTCCATCCTTTCTCTATCTGAGAAGGTTGCTTCCCTGTGGGGTCTGGATTTTTGACATTATCCAGTGGCCATCTGTGCTGGTTTTCCATTTCCCTCCTTTTATATGTTGGCTATATTGCCTGTAAAGTCTTGAATTTCTATTTACCACCTCACCATGTGCATATTGGTTGCCTTCATGTTGAGTAGAGATCTAAGTACTGTGAAGTCCATAAACTTCAAAGACTGAACCCTCTAGATAGTAATAGAGTTTTTCTAGAGCCCAAACTATGGATAAGAATTCTGGCTGAGTTACTACATATATGGCCTCTGAATCTTTCAGCTTTCTGGATATACAACAGATTACACCTTCTCTGGCTTCACCATCCGCAATTTGTCTCTGGTTTAGAGCTGCTCTTAATTCTTGAATGCAGGCTGCACTTATTTACAGCTTTAATGGAAGTCCAAAGTCAGTAAACATAGGGGCAGGTGCATTAGTTAGCTCATGTTGAATTCTCTCATATGCATCCCTCATTTCCTTTGTTATTTACAAAAACTTCCTCCTTTCAACATAGCTTATATAGGCTACTGGCTATGTGTCCAAATTTCTTGATGTGGTTTCTGTAGTAACTGGAAAATCCAAAGAAAGATTAAATCTATTTGATACTTGTTTTGCAGTACTTCTTCTACTTTTTTTCTGATATATGGCCAAGCCAAGGCTTGAAGCCTTGTGCCGCAATGCCAATAGTTCCTGTTGACCAAAGTTACACTTTTTAAGGGAAATTTTCAGATTAATGGGTGTGCATTTACTTAAGAATCTATCTATTTATCACACATTTTCTTCCTATGTCTCTGAGTATATTATAATATCATCAAGCCTTCAAATTTCTCCTCTTGGAATACTGTGTACACCATCCTTTAGAAGTGGATTGGTGCATTTGTAATTCCAAATGGCATTCTGGTATACTCATATATACCCAGATGGCATATAATTCTCAGTAATGTCATGTAGTTTGGTTTAACTCCATTCTGGTGAAACCCTTTCATAAAATACATCTTTGTAATTCAACTGGCTTTTTACAATTTTTCTAGCCGATGGGACATCCTTCGTATTGGCTACCTGTCAGCTTTAGTGTAGTTATTCAGTGCTCTGAAGCCTCCACAAAATCTATATTTTCCATAATGACAATTGATCAAGACTGGTGTGGTTACTTCCACAATCTCATTATGTCCAATCTTCCTGATGACATCCATATATTAAATTTTATTGAAATTTTTCTCAATCTCTTTTGTAAGGTTTGGCTATGAAGCTCTTCATAATAGTAGCAAATATACAAAAATATTATAAACACAAATTTATATAGTTATAAAAAAAGAAATTTATTGATTATTAAACAATTTAATAATAAAATAATCTTAACAATTATAATGAATTATAATTATTCTATTATCATTATAGTCACTGACAATTATAAAAATAAGAAGTGTAAAGCTCTTAATGAGAAAATTACACGTGGAAAATAATGATATTTACCCACTGATAGATAATATAAATATTATCTATAAAAGAAATTATCACACACACTGTGCAGAGATAATTCTTATCAAAAATTCTATATGAAAAACTAATAATACATCAAAAAATATTGAGCTTTTAGAGGAAAGCTACTTATAATATTTATTTGATATAGAAAGTTAAAAAACAGAATTTATTATATTAAATAATGATTATAAATTTAAAAACTCCAAAAATCAATATTTTAAAAGATAAAACAACTTTTTATGATAAAAAATATGATTAAAGACTTTTTAAGAGGAATTTGTGGATGTAAAAGATATTTAAGAGAATAATTTTATATGATAAAATCTATTATTGGTGATTGCAACAATAATCTGAATTATATGATTTCAATTCTTTAATTTTAAAATTGAATAAACAATAAAATAATGTAAAAATTAATTTAATAATAAGATCTTATATTTAATAAGAATTTACCAGTTTAAATGTCTAATATATTTGGAATGAATATATGTTATTGGAAAAAACTGTGATTTGTGTGCTCTTTTTATGCCTTCAGAGCATCTCTCATGATTCATAATGGATATAGAGGGTGTGCTGAGATCCAAACTGAATATCTATGCCCAAAAATAAGGTTCTTAACTTAAGCTAACTTATTTTTAATTCCAGTGTAAAGTTACCAGTGTCATTCTTAACTCCAAGTAAATTTAATCCTATTGTGGATTAATTATTTTAAGTTTTAACATAGATTGAGTTTATCTGTATTAAAAACATCACATGAACAACTCAAAAATGCAGTTTCAAGCAAAATATTTTCAGCTCAATTTTTAATTAATTTTTGAAAAATCTTGATTTTGTTTAAGTAAAATTAAAAGAGTAAATCTCAAGGCTAATTACCAATAAAGCTTGTTGATAAAGATACTTGGAATTTAATGCATATACAGATAACATCAATTTGTAATCTGTGTGAAACATTCAAGAAAATCCATTAAGAATTGGATTTTTAATGAATTTTTGAAGTTATTGCTATTTTCCCACCTAAAATAGCAATACACACCAAACCTTAACTTTTGATAAGGTTTTAATTCTTGTAACTTTAAAGTTTTAAAATTATTTAAGCTTTTTAAGCTTAAGTAAGCTTTAAAAGCTCTTAAGACCTTGATTTCAAGCTTGCATGTTGGGATTTACCCTTTGGCAGCTTGAAATTCCTGTCCAAATCGGGATAAAACCAGTTTAAACTTTAAAGCTGGATCAAAGTATAATCTTATAGTTTATATAATGTTAAAATTACTCCAATACAGGTGGACACCCTTAATTGAATCCATGCAGATCCAAAAAGCTGGGTACCCCAGCTGTGTTTGGTCTTTTTCCTTTGTCCCACCTTGTAAGGTGTGGATATAAAACTTTGATTAAAAATAAAGTACTTTTCCTGTCCTCAAAATTTGTATAAGGTAAAAATCAATTAAAAATAGTAAGAAATAATATTTTTCAGAGAAAACATGCCAATTCTATTGCTTATAGCTTTATTAGTATAACACAATAATATTATGATGATTTATTGTTTTACCAACAATAAAAATTTATCCAAAAATACTCAACAAGAGATATTTAAGGCTACAAAAGAAATTTCTTCAAGAGCAATTTCAATTGGAATTAATTGAGAAAAGAACTGCAAGCAATTAATTAAAGAACAAATTCTTTAAAAAGAATATTAAAGAGAAAACACACCCAAAAGTGACCAGAGTGAATTTGGAAACAAAGTAACAAAGTTTACAGTGATGAAAGATGCTTTAATTCACTTTTGGGGTGGTTCAGGGGTAAGAATGATTATAAGAGTTACAAAAAATGATTATAGTGATTTTTTCACATGTTTAAAAGGTTTGAAATGATTTAAAAAAGGTGGTTGCAATCTCTTATTGATTGGTTTAACAGTGTTTAAACTAATTATAAAAGGAAAAGATTCTAACATGAAGAGAAAAGTGGGGCAAAGAAGACATTCTTTTATAGCCATCAATTTTCTTACTCCAAAAGTAAAATTTACTCTTGTCAGTCGTGAAAAACAGTCTGAAAACACAAAAGCCAATTATGGCATCATTGAACCCTGGTTTAGACCAAAAAGGGGCTGGTTTAAGCCATTTTTAGCCATTTTAGACCTTTAAATCAGCCATTACTATAGCAATACCTGGTATAGAGCCTTAAAAACACGTCAGAATGTGTGTAAGAGGCGTAGAAAGCAGTTAAAACTGTTTTTACTAACATTGTTTTAACTTAAGGGTAGTTTTACCCTCTTGGAAGCAGTTAAAACCACCCTGGTTGGTATCAAAACCTCATCATCAATTGAGTCACAGACCCTGTGACTCAATTCCAGGCCAAAAGTGATGAAGTTTTGTGTGAATTTTGACATCTCACGCCTGTCAACAAGGCTTTTGGGGGTCTGGCTCCCCCTTAGAGCTAGAGTTCCTTTTCCCCCCAATTTATTTTTTCCTTTAATTCCTCATCATGTATTATACTTATAATTTACATATGTAATTCCATTGAATTGTACAGTGCCCCGAAAGATGTCGTTGGACACCATCTGCACGGATGCACCACGCGCAATCTTATTTTTGCGACTTAGGGTGTTTTTTTTTCTTAAAAAAACTAATGTGGTTTTAATTCCCTTTCCCTTACATTTTATTTTCTTACATCTTCTTTTTTTTCCTAATTGATTCACCCAACCTTTACCTTGCTCGCACGTCTTTTTTATTCAATCCGAATCGAAAGTCTTGGGGTTTTCAAGACAAATCGAATTCTTGGGTCCTGGGTCCTTTGGATTGTTGTTGATTAAACAAATCAATGATATACTTTGAAAAAGTATATTTTTTGTTGCTGATCTTTCATTTGGTATGTATTTTCTCCTTTTGTTCCGTTTTGTTTTAGAAGAATAACTAATGCTTGCATTTGTCTTATCGCTACGAAAGATATTGATTCCCAGCAATCTAGGAGTGGAGCAACGGAGCCAGATTGTAGGGATGTCGCAGGCCGGCTTATCAATCTGAAAGATAGCCTTGCGCATGGGGGTCCCCAAATTGACTGTGCATGACACAATCAGGCGATTTTGAGAGCATGGCCCTTGTTCTGATTGCCCAAAACCAGGCCAACCCCCCTTGTTGAATGAAGCTGACCGACAAAATCTGGACAACTTTATTACTCACAACCGCAGAGCAAATTTAAAGGAAATTTCGCACGCTATTCCGAACAACGTGAGCCATCAAACAATCAGCAAGGCAATACATGATCTTGGCAAGCGGTCATGTATTTCCCCCAAGAAGCCTTACCTTTGTGAGGTTGACTTTGACCGACGACTCACCTTTGCCCAGCAGCTTGGGCTTGCATAATTTGGACTGATGAATTGGCGTTTGAGTTGGGCAAGAAGGCTGATCAGGTGCGGGTTTGGCAAACACCTCAAGAAAAATACTTATTACAAAACGTTCAAGTTAACCATTGTTCGGGCAGAAGATCACTCATGGTATGGGGGGCTTTCATTGGCAGCACCAAAGGCCCACTTGTTTTTTTAGACAGTACCCAAATGGCCGCGACGTTTATCAAGCAAGTATATGAACCACACTTGCGGCCGTTCTACAACCACATGGTCAATGCACCTTATATCAGGACTCGCAATCGCATTGCGATGATGGAAGATGGTGCCCCAATTCACACCGCCTGAGTATTGAACGAATGGCAAGCCGCCAATCAGATTGACAAGCTGCCTTGGCCAGCCCACTCCCCAGATCTCAATCCAATCGAGAATGTCTGGAAAGTTTTGAAAACACGGGTAACAAAACATCACCAGCCCCGCACAATGGACGAATTACATGTGGCCATTCAGAGTGCTTGGGATGATCTCTCACCAGCATTCTTTGAGAAGCTGCTAATTGGTATGCACAAGCGATTGGAGGAAGTGGTTGAATCTCATGGTGGACCAACAAGATGGTAGGGCTTTTAATTTCTCAATTATAACATGGCCCTTATCAGTCAAATGGATTCACAAGGCGGCATCTTCATTTCTTACGAATCAGGCTGATTTTATTTGTTTTATCATATTGACTGCAATTTTTATTTATAACTCTTTTCCTTCTATTGTTCATTAAATCTAAGCATATGTAAAAAATCTCTAAATTTGTAAATACACTATAAACGCCATTAAAAAGTTAAGGTTTTTGTTATCACAGCGTATGGAGCAAATGAAATTGGCATTGTGCCTTTGTGAGTTGTTGTCATGAATGTTAGGAGCAAATCCGCGTAACAGTTTTACGCACTGACATGATTTTTTAAAAAAAAAAACCCTCGTGAGAATTTTTAAATTTCTACCTTGAAAAAAAGTGTCCAAAGACATCTTTCGGGGCACTGTACAGTACAATACAGTAATAATTGATACCTCATATGTAAATCAAAGTTCACTTATGTAATACATGCGCACATTTTGACATTTCAATTGAATTCAATTGAAAATACTTCAATTCCTCATAACTTCTAAGCTAAACACAACACCACAATTTTAACACAAAAATTGATGGTTAACACCACATGTGGTGTGAATTAATTTAAAGTTTTGAGGATTTTCAACTTTTGTATTGAGAATACTAAAAGCTTAATTTAAGCTTATTTAGAGTTGAGTTACAAACATTTCACTCAGAGGTGACCCCACCTAATTTTTTATGAGGAATCAAATGGTGAAATAATTTTTAAATGTTTATTTATTGGATAAAAATTTATAATATATTTTATATAAATTTTTACCAAAAATATTTTAATTTCATAATTTTTATTAACAATTTGTTTTTACATAATTTTTACAAGTAAAAATGAATTTTCATAATTTTAATTTTTATTGTCATTTTATTTTTAAATTATAATTAAGTTTTGATTTTTAAAATATAAATTTGTATTTTATATTTCAATTTTTATTTTTATAATATAAATAAATTTATTCTATTTATATTTGTATTTCAATTTATCATTTGTGGTCTTTTGGGTATATAAAAATACCTCTAAGGCTCACACACCTATCTGTGTAGTTTTTGCCCTTTTATTTATTTAAAACTATACTATTGCCTGAAACTATTTTAAAATGAGCTCACACAGGATTTACATTCTGTATGGCAAATCCTTAGAAAATTTAGTAAATATACGCAACACCTTAATTTTAACCAAAATTTTGGTAAGTTTGCATAAACCTTATGCAACTTTAAATTTAAGCTTAAATAAGCTTAAATTTAACAATCTTTAAAAAATGTTAAGAAAGCTTCAATTGTACTGTGAGATTATTAAATATTTTAATCACATAAGAAATAACCATTTTTTGGTATAACACCCTATGGGTCTACCCTAGGTTATTTTTGCAGTAGGATCCAAAAATGAGATAATAATTATGAATTTGTTCATACAAAATGAAGTTATACTTATTTTTTGTTATTTTTATTTTAAATCCAATTGATAATTATTTTCAAGACTAAATAAACTGTGTATAAAGTTATTTGTGGCCTCATGGGTATGTCATACATACCTCACAGGCTCACATCTTGACTATTTCAAAACCTTCTTGCTATGGAAATCATATACACATGGGTAGATAGGTTCTTTCTAAATCCAGATACAGTTCTATGTTATGGCCTTTTATCTTTACTGAAGGGTCTCCTCTATGGAAAAGCTTGTCGGCTCTTCTTCAGTATTTTTAGTAAACCAAGCTTCTGTTTACTTGTAAGTTTGAAACATAATTTCCCCTTTTAGAATTCATTCAGTATTCATTTCAAGGGGTATTTGTTGGACAATGAGTATATATCAAGGCAAGCCTTCTTCTCCTTGTTTGTAAATACTGTGATATTCCTTTTTTAAGATTGTAAATATCTATTCCATAAATAATTGGTAGTCTATTCCTAGTAGGAATCCCTGGATGTGAGAATCTTCAAGCACTAAATAATCTGGTTTGAGTCTGATGTTACCTTTCCTATGGGTTTTGATTATCTCTTTGATAATAGTCCGTATGAAGGTCATCTTACCTGATTCACTTTTGAAATGATTTGCCTTGGTTGGGAAGAGTTTGTTTGCAAAATTTGAGAAGTGCTTTGTTTGGTAGTCTTTGGCTACTATGGAGCAGTGTGCTCTACTTTCAATAATTAATTGATGTTGAGAATTTTCAACACATACAGTCATCTTAGTGGCTGTACCATGATTACATGCCATTTCTTTTGTTGGTGTAACCAAGAATGTTTGGTCATATTTTGTGTGTTTGCACAAAATCATATTGGGGGTATCTTGTAGTAATCCTTCTTTCAACTGTCTTTCCTGAATTTTTCACTGAGTTTCCTTTTTTTTACTTGAACAGATGTTCTTCTATTGGGTCTTGGTCATGATCAGAGTTTTTTCTTATGGAATTACCCATAGATTGAGAGCCTTAGTCTCCTGTTTTAATTTCTTTCCCTGGAACTTCTTCAATAGCATAGATTGTCTTCTTTGCTTTTGAAAAGGTGTTGGCATAGTGGTCTGTGGATCCACAATTATGATAAATGTTTCTTTTCTTAAGAGCTTCTTTGACCTTTTATCTGGGGTTGTCTTTTTTGTAAACGCTGAAAGGCTGTTTCTCACTCTGGAACTGTTAGCTTTATAAGGGGAATAAGTCTCAATATTTTTACTCTTCCTCACATCTTGTAAGGTGTGGGAAATATAATCTAGAGTGCAGTCTTTGTTTCATCTGAATTTGACTACATGTTCTAGCACCCCTTTTAGTTGTGTCAGGGGGTGGTGGTTGCTCATCTGGTTTTTTATGGGGATCAATTAATTTAAGTCTTTTAGACTGTTTAAGAAACCACTCATAAGGATCTGTGTTCACTAAGTACTTGTCATTTTCAAATTATATGCTCTTTTGCAATATCAATGTACCATTGATATGCTTCTGGATAATTTTACTCTTCCACTATGGTTATTTCCTTCTGCCATGGATTTCTTTTATTTCTGTGTACCATATACTAGCATGTCCTTTGAATTCTTTTTTTATTGTAGCTTTTATCCAGTAGCCTTGTATGCTTGGCACATGAATGAAGAGTTCATCAATATAGCCAATGAGTTTCATATGATAATATTTTTCTACACCAGAGAATTTGGGGAAAATTGTAGCTTCTGGAAATTTCTTGAGTCCTTCCTTCTCTGAGTAAGTCATATTGTCTCTATCTGGATGTGGTGATGTGGATGTGTGCTCAATATCCTTTGGGGAATACGGTTTGATGTCCTTCTGGTGGTATGAAGTATATATTTTACTTAGAAAAAATATTTGCTCTTGTGATTTTATATTCTGACAGACATTGCACAATTTGTTTGTGTCTTGGTCCATATAGCTCACTTGTTCCTGTACATGTGTCATATCTCCTTTGAGCTGATGTTTCCCCTCTAAGACTTGTTTCAGTCTTTTATTGGCTTATTCTGAGGATATACTGGGTTGAGTATACTCTTTTTGAAGATTATGGATGCTCCCGGTTTTCAAGGTATTAATTTTTTGCAACTTTCTTATGAAAACCTAAAGTTTGTCAAACTCTCTCTGAGTATGGTCTACAAACTGTGCAATATGTGTCCATGAGCAACTGCTACTTCAAAGACTCTCAGGTTTTACAACACTTTTAATTCTGAGAGGTGATATTATTTAGAATATTATGACTACTAATTTGATCAGAGGTATTTAAAATTATCTGTTGCTTTTGAGTACTCCCTTAATTTCATCCAAAAGCTTCTGGATCATGGGGCCTGACTATTATTTCCTAAATTTGGAAGAAGTGTTGTTCTTTCTACTTGTCCCTTGTCTTCTCCTCAAAACTCTTTGGTATTGTGAAGAGTGGCGAGTCTTGAACACTGATATGTCTTTTTCTGAGTGGTTTGAAGCCACTGGGAGGTTTGGTTTAATTACATATCCTTGTGATCCTGAAGGAGTAAGAGTATTCTCTCTCTGGCTGCATTGCTTCTCTATAGCTTGGATGGTATCTCTATTCTTCCTTATCATGGCTTCCCTCTCTTCTAGGAGTTTGAATTGCTTTTTGGGATTCCAACCCTTGGTTATTTCCATAAGGTCCTTGAATGATGTCTCATTGAGACATGTTTTCTGGAAGCTTGCCGCAATTTCTTCGCTGTGTGTAGCCAGGTTGAACCTCTTAGTTTCCATGCTCCATTCAAACAGGTCTTTTGGTAGTTAGTGGAGCTGAAGAACTTGATCTATTTGTGTCAAATCCTCTGTTTTGAGGTGTATGTTGAATTGGAATGTGAATGGCAGTTTGTGTGATATTTCCCTGAGTGTCCTGCCACCCACAATTGTTTCCAAACCCTGCTCCTCTGGTTCTAGAAAGTTCTTTTCTGTCCTCTGGCTTATTCCCTGGGACTCCAAGGACTCTGAGGTGTGCAGGGGACATGATATAAGTGTTTAAAAGCATTAAAATCTTTATGTTTTAGGTCATTTACCTTTAACTGTGCTTTGTACAGATGTATCCTCAACCTCTTGGGCAAATTTTCCTTGAGAAATTACAACCGCATTACTTATTGTTATCCTCTCCATAAACATAATCAAGGTGGGTTTACCTTGTATTGAGGCAGAATTTTGTGGTTTTGTGGTCCTCTGAGTGGCAATGGGTGTCTATGTCTTTCTTTAAATAAGGATTTCACTATTCCTCTTTACTTTGCTGTTATGTGTGTGCTCTGTGTTTAAGGGTGTCACTGGTTGGCTGCCTGCTGACAGGGTTTCTAGTGGTATGAAGCTTTTTTACACAGAAATAAAGGTGGCTTTTTATGTTAGTTAAGACTAAAGAATATCTCTGATAACAAATATGTGTGTATTGTACCTCTGTATTATGACTGAAGATTTAATTTATAAATTAAACATCAAAAATACTGTGTGAAAGTTGTATGAGTTGATAATGTAACTCAGATATCTTACATATTATTTTTTAATTAACAAAAATAATCCAAAGAATGCTATAATATGAAGATTTGAGATTGTAAAAGGATTAAGCAATGCCATCTGAAGCTGTTATTTACAGTACCAGGTTATTTCTTGTGACTAAAAAGAATATTATCATTGGTGTAGTATTCAATATTAAATTACACCCAGATTTATCTTTGGTAATTAAATTGTGAAATAAACTATGTCAAAAGAGAAAGAAAAAACAGTGTAAAACTTATATGTCACTGGAAAAACAATAATTTATGATATATGATTTATTATTTATTGTTTTTAAGGCGGAATTTATGCTGAAAAAAATAGTAGTGATAAGTTAGAGCTGAACATGAGAGAATAAAGTCACTTTTTATGCCAAAATCCCAAAAATGGGCTCAAATTATGGCTACAAAAGAAATTTCTTCAACAGCAATGTCAATTGAAATTAATTGAGAAAAGAATTGAAGGCAAATAATTAGAAAGGAGTTTTTAAAGAGATTATTAAAAAGAAAATATTCCCAAAAGTGACCATAGCGAATTTGGAAACAAAGTGACAAAGGTAACAGTCATGAAAGATGGATTAATTCAGTTTTGGGGTGGTTCAAGGGTAAAAATGATTGTAAGAGTTACAAAAAATTATGAAATTTTTTTTTGACATGGTTAAAAGGTTCAAATTTATTTAAACAGGTTTTGAATTTTTTGTTGATTGGTTTTACAGTTTTTAAACTAAATATAAAAGGAAAAGATTTAAACATGGGGAGAAAAGTGGGGCAAAGACATTTTTTGATATCCAAACGTTTTCTTACTCCATGAGTAAAGCTTACTCTAATCAGTATTGTAAAACAAACTGAAAAGAGAAACGCCAATTATGGTATTATTGAAACCTTGTTTGGACCAAAAAAGGACTGGATTTAGCCATTTTGTGCTAATTTTACCCACTTTAGTTGCTTAAATCAGCCATTTCTATAGTAATACATGATTTGAAGCCTGAAAAGCTTGTCAGATTGTGTGTAAGTGTGAGCCTTTGAGATATGACCACATACCCAATAAGGCCACAAGAAAGACTCAGAATAATTATACCTTTAAGATAATTATACTAAAATTACTTAGAATAATTATACATTAAAAATAATTACTTCAAAAATACAAAAATACCATAAATTGGTACAAAAATTGGTTTAACTTAAAAGAAATGAATCAACATGTGAAATAAACTATACCATTGGATTCTCCATGGTAAAATACACATATACCATTTTTATGGCATATCTGTAAAGTCAATATTTAATGAGTTATAAGGAATAATACCTTATAAAAACCATAAATCCTTATTTATTTCAAACGCCAATGAAACAACATGTGAAATAAATTGTATTATTAGATTATCCATGAAAATTGACACATAAAACAATTAATGAGCTAATTTCCAAAGTTAATACTTAAGGAATTAACCTGAATATATGCACTTTTTTGGTCAATGCATATATTCAAGGATCATAGCTAATATCTCTTAAACTATTCAAGATAGAGTGATGAACCAAAAATAAAGTTACCACGTAATTACTGTAAGAACACAGATATGAACTTTATTTTACAATTTATAAACAAGGTTAAAACCTATGATGAAATATTGATAAAAATCAACAGAGCTGTTGACCACTTTGTTGTGAAAGTGTTCCAAACTTGAAATAAAGCACACAGTTGGATTCTACTAATTCATTCGTGAAGAATGATGTAATTTTTTATTATTAAATTCAGGGTATAACCCCCTGAAATCATGATTCAAAGTTTAAAATATTGAATTTTGACAGAAAAGATGAGTTACAAGAAAAATCATCAAAATTAGAGTTTTGATGATGTAATGAAATGCTCTTGGAAGCATAATGAGGTTATGTCAAGCTATCAGAATTCACTCTCTGAATTGCTGTAGCGTGTAAAACTTCAAAGTTATTAAAGATCAAAGTTTGACCTTAAATCGAGCAGTTATGATCACCTACTGTAACCTTAAATTAAGTTTAACAGTCATATGAGTGATACAATTGGTGAATAATATTAGTTTATGATTAAAACTAATAGAATCCACGAAATTTGGGGTTCTTCCAAGCCTCTGATGTCATCAAACTTAGACTTATAGTGATAACTCTAAATAATGGTGTAATAATGATGTAATATGGTTTGATCATGATGTAATCATCCTCAAACCTTAAAGTATTGATCAATTCCAGTGGATATGATCAGTAAACGTCTACTAGAAGCCTTTTGGACTCTAGGAGGGAGTTATTTACTATAAATAGAGCTCTTTTTATTCTATTTTCCCCTCAGACGCATCAAAAACATTAAATCAATTAAATAAAAGGTAATTCTTTATTCTTTATATATAAAACTGTTATATTATTAAAGACCAAATACCACCTTGTTGTAATCATCTCTTTTGACGTTATTAAATCATTTATTTAATTTTTTTTGTTAAAAATCCCTCTAAAAACTCATTTCCACATAAAAATCCAGAATATTAGTAATTTTCTTTATTTTTTATTGTAAATACAATTTGAAAAGGTTGTATTTATATTTTTTGGCGTAAAATATTTCAAAATTATTATATTAAGTGTTAAAAGTAAGTTATTTTCTCTTATTATAATAATTTTCTCTTTATTATTATTTTAAAAATTCTTTAATTAATATAAATAGTATTTATATTAATTTATAACTTTAATATTGGTAATATTATTGTTATTAATTGTTTTTTTATTAATAAAAAAAAATTTTTTACCCCTTTATTATTTGTTTGTAACAATAATAAAGTGCCTTTAAATATATTAATTACTTTATATTAATATATTTATTTTATTATATTATATTTTATAATATAAATTATATTATTATATTTTATTAATAATATAATCATTTTTACGCCATAATTATAATAATTCTTTATTATTATAGTTATTTTTATCTTATTTATTTCATTTATAAGGACATTCATAGTACAATAAGTAAAATATTAGTAATTTTTACTTATTGTTTCATAGTCAAACCTTACAGTAAGAGACCTTCAAACCAGCTAAGATAGCTTTTACTAAGATTTCTTTAACTTATGGGTAGTTTTGCCATCTTGGTAATAGTTAAAGCTGCTGTGTTTGGTCTCAAAGCCTCATAATCAATTGAGTCACAGACACTGTGACTCAATTCCAGGGAAAAATTGATGAACTTTTGCATGAAACTTAAAATATCAAACCTTTCAGCATGGAATTTGGGGGATTATGGTACCCTTGGAGCCAAGATTCCTTTTCCCTGCAAAACCAATATTTGCAATTTATTTTTTCTTCAATCACTCATCATGTATTATACTAGAAATTCAAATATGTAATTGAATTTAAACTTTACATCGAAAAACTATCATTATGATGACACATATGTAAATCCAAGTTCACTTATGTAATTTATGTGAACATTTTGAAATTTCAATTGAAAATACTATCACAGCCATAGCAATTCACCCTCTTGGACCTTAATATGGCATATCCATGCCATATCCAATTTATGGGAATTTTGCCATATCCATAATCATTGGCCAAATTGGCCATTTCATCCTTTATGGCATTTATGGTCATTTCATCATCTGGGACTAACCTGGTCCCTTCAACATCATCAGGCCTTTCCTGGCCTTTGTCTGCTTTTGGGAATCTTTGGGTATTTTACAGTCAACAGGAAAAATACAGCCCAAAAGCCTGTATTGGGATTTTTGAGCTCTAAATACAGATTTGCTCATTTTAGGAAATTTTCCCATGTAATATGGGAAATATGCCCAAATGGCCATATTAGGATATTTGGGGCTTACTTGCCAGTTTTGCGCGTTTTGTGCATTTCTGCGCATTTTTTGCGCACTTTGCGCAAATGAAGTTCAAATCTTTATTAGCTGTATTTGGCCAAACCATTCAAAAACCACTTTGTCACATCTGAAGCCACCAAAACCCATTTTTCATTCTTATCCTCTGGGCATAATCCCAAAAGACCTTTGGCCTTTTTCACCCTCCAATAACCAAAAGTGCAATAAGTGGTGTTATACACCATTATGCATCTTTTTCCACCTGGAATCCAATGACCCAAATATCAAATGGTTATTTCAACATTCTATCAGGTCATCAAGGCATCACATCATCCAGAGGATTCATCAAGGCTCAAGTACCAATGACGCCATCAAGCAATCATTGGTTATTCTCATTCACTGTATTCCTCCAAGGGAATACTATCAGTTCATTCTCAAGGAATATTCAAGAGGCAGTTCCAAAACAATTTTCCAAGGGTCAATGCTCCATCAATCCACTTGGAAACCACATTCATTCAATACAGTCTGGATTCATCAAGACCTGTATTTCAATTATACACCATGGGAATTTCATTCAACCCAGTTCATTTCCCAATTTGGTCAGGTATAAACTTCATCAAGATGTCAATAAAGCTTCAAAGATTCAATACAGACCAGCTGTAAGCCTGAAGGAGTCAAGCTCTCAGCTTTTCACATCTACCAGTCTCCTTTGACACTGGGAGATTTCCCCCAGTTAATTAATATACTGTGATTTTATTTTATATTTATTTTCTTTTCATTCTGTTAAGTGAATACTGATATTATCAATTAAGTTATTTAGCACCTCTGTCTTTTTCTTTCTTTTCCTGTCAATGGATATTTGGTGGTCATATCATTAATAATTCCATTGTTCATTTTGGCAGGTTGCAGGAATTACTTGGTTGGCTCTTTGGCCATTTGGCTTATCATTTCTTGTATTGCATCTCATCTTTTTACCTGCATCTTTCTCAGAAGAATTGAATTCTTTTATTTTATTTTCTTTATTCTTTTGGAGTCTTCCAAGTGAGTTCCCTGATTTCTGAGTGTCAGGCCACTCTTGTTTTTCACCAAGAGCCCCCCTGTGACATTATATTAATCAGCTCATAATTTATTTCCATTCTGTTAATTCTTGATTTGTAATTTCATTCACTCATTTAATTGAAATTATGACTCTTCAATGTTTATGAAATTTATGATTCATTGTCATCTCCCAATTTTCCCTCATTCATTATTCATTCTGTAAAATTGAAAGCTGACCCAATTTTTTGTTTCTCTTTTTAAATCTTATTTCAGACCATCAAATTCATTTCCATTCATAATTCAGGCTTATTTGCATTTGATTTTCTAATTGCTCCTCAAATTACTAATACACATTCTTCAAATCAAAACTCATATTGATTCACTTTGGAAGAATTTTGATTTTTAAAGAATAACTCACTTGATTTTGATTTGACAGAAATTGATATTAACTTCAAGAAAATTGATTGACCTGAATATTACATTGATTTTGCTGGTTTTCACAACAAGAATTCTGACATAAATTGATTTTGCCTCAAGAATTCATTTGATTGAATTGTTTTCTGAAATATTTTTGATTTTGATTCATTTGACTTATTGATTTATTTACATGAAGATTTCATTTTGATATTGATTAATTAATTTACCTCAACATTTCATTTTGATTCATTGATTTTTCTTCAAGACATTGATTTTGATTTTTACTTCAAGTTTCCTTTTGATTTTCCTCAAGCTTTTCATCATCAAATTTTGGATTTTTATCAATTTCATTTCATTTTTATTCCTGAAATCATGCCTATCAAACATTCACCTCCTGCAAGACAGACCAGACCTCAGGCCAGAGCTCAAGATGTTCTTACTCCAACTCCAAGAGCTCTGCTTTAAGGAATCCCAGCAGTTCCTCAGCTGAAGGCCCAATGAGACAGAGGACCCCATTTTCAAGGAGAAGCACCACCCAGGAAGGAGGGCAGAGGGCCAAGAAAATTAAATTGTTTTCCAGGAGTAGTTGGAAGATTCCCAGGGCTTTCAAGGATCAGTTTCAAGGGTCCTGGTGAAGATGGTGAAGAGGAGGAGGAGAATTATGTGGAAGAGGAAGGGTCTGATGGTACTGAAGGAGTCTCTGCTCCTGTGGGGGCATCCCAAGGTACTGGAGGACCAACTCTAGCCCAGTCTAATCAGCCTGTCTCTCATCAGTCTAAACCATCCCTATTGGCCATCATGCATAAGATGACTCAAATTATGGCCAATTTTAAAGAAGCTTCATCTTCTGTATCATCAATACCACCAGCATTCAAGACTCCATCTATGAAGGAACCAGAATGTTTTTATGGGACTCAACCCTTCAAATTCAGAAGCTCTATTCAGTATTAGCTATTGAGTTTTCATAATGATCTGGCAAATCCCTCTCAAGAAAAAAAGAAATTTCTCTATGCAAATTCTTTTCTCATTGTCAGGGCTGAAAAATGGATTGAGCCTTATCTTTCCAATCTCACCAATCAAGCCCCAAACTACCTTCTCAATTCTTGGAATTTATTTGAATCTTGAATCTTTACCTTATTTGGGAACCCAAATGAAGTTAGAAAAGCTGAAGCAGAGTTGGATTCCTTAATAATGAAAGAAGGTGGACATGTATCATGATAAATTGCTGATTTCAGAAGGTTGGTTTCAAGAATTGGAGATCGGGGTGAAAGTGCTCTCATTCATAATTTCAGGAAGGGATTGCCATCCAGGATTTTGGATCAATGGGCCTCCCATCCTTTAAGAATTGACTCTCTTCAATATTTAATGGATATTACCTTGGACCTTCATACCAGGTACCATGAGAGGTAAAAGGAGAAGGGGCATTTTCAAGAGAAGAAGCCAAAAGCCTCAAATTTAAATTCTTCTCATCATCAAATTTCTTCAAGCTCAAGTCAAAAGAAGAAGAAGGGCTTTCAGAAGAGGGTCAAGGAGCATTCTTCTTTGTTGAATAAATATTTCAAGTTGATGAATTCTGAAAAGGAAAGCATAATTAAGGAGGGCTTATGTTTATATTGTGGCGGGAAGCAGAGTCTTGAGTTTTGTTTCAAAAGAACTCAAAACCGGGTTTCCCAACCATCAGGCAAATTTCCCAGCCAGGGAAAAGCCTGAGTGAAGATCATGTTGTGTTCAGTAGTCTTCACTGTTTTCCATCCAGAGCACAATCATGCATTCTGAATACTGGTGTCAAGAATTCTCTTAAATTATTTGTTTTTTCTTCTCCCTCTGACGTATTTTACAGTATTCTCATTCATTCTGGTGCTACCAACTCATTTATTGCAAAGGCGTTTATTCACTAGTATTCATTGACCATTACAGAACTCCAATAGAAGATTCCTCTTATCATTCTGGACTCATCTGAGTCCCCTTCATTATTTTTGACTCACCATACCAAATATATGGTTGAGCTCCCTTGCTTCCCAAGCTTTGAATGGGACATTTTAGTCATTGATACTCCCAAGGGAGAATACCTCATATTGGGCTTTGACTTTCTTAAGCATTTTAATCCATCTATTGAGTGGAGGCAAGGGCTTATCACCTTTAATGTTGATTATAAGGAATATCATGATCGTTCAAATTCTTTCACTAATGATTTGTCTTCTGCCAAATCATGTGCAGCTCTGGTTTGGTGATTCTAGAGAATCATCTTTTCCATCTTCTGTCCATATCCCTTCCCTTAACTCCCATTGGTAATTACTACCCTCTAGAGATGAAGTCTTAAAAGATATTCAAGATGTTGAAGAAGATAATCCTGTATATTCACTTCATCTCATCTTTGGGAATATGGACCTTCCTCTTCCATCTTATCATGACTCCTTGGAGGGGTTGTGGGATGAAGAGGAAGAGCCAGAAGAAATAAGAACCATGATGAAGGTTGTTCCCTCTTCTTATCACCAGTCTTTGAATGTATTCTCAAAGGTGAAAGGAGAGATACCTCCTCCTCACTGTGCCTGTGATCATCATATCAAGCTGGAAGGGTCTCTACCTCAAGTTGGGGTGATCTACTCTTTATTAAGCCAAGAGTCAGATAAACTGAGGGCCTACATTTTAGAAAATGTAGAGAAATTTTCCATCCAGCCAAGCTCCTATTCCACAGGAGCACCTGTCCTCCTTGTGAAAAATAAGGATGGTGGCCTCTGTTTGTGTGTTTATTACCACAAACGCAATGCTGTTACTAGGAAGAACAAGTATCCTGTTCCTCCTATGAATCAGCTTCTTACTTTTTTCAATGGTTCTTCTATCTTCTACAAGTTTGATCTGTGTGGTGCATATAACCTTCTCAAAATCAAGGAAGGTGATGAACATTTGACATGGTTTAGAGCTAAGTATGGCAGTTATGACTATTTGGTTATGCTATGTGGGCTCACCAATGCTCCTGCCTCTTTTCAAAACCTTGTCAATGATATTTTTTATGATCTTCTTGATTTTTATGTTGTGGTTTATTTGGATTGCATTATGTTTTTTTCCAAATCTGAGGAAGAACATGTCACTCATGTGTCCACTGTTCTTGCCAGACTCAGAGCCAATAGCCTCTTTGCTAAAGCCTCCAAGTGCCTATTTCATTTTTCTAGTGTGAAGTATTTAGGTTAAATTGTTTCTTCTGAAGACCTCCAGATGAACCAAGCAGAATTCCAGAAATTTTTCAATTGGACACCTTCAGGAAACCTCAAGGATCTTCAATATTTCCTTGCCTTTTCCCATTTTTACTGCCGTTTCACCAAGAATTATTCAAAGAAAATTAATTCACTCACAAGTTTCCTCAAGAAAGATTCCCATATTCCCCTAAATGAGGAAGCTCTTAGTGATTTTCATCAACTCAAAGATTTTTTCACCACTGCTCTAATCCTTTCTCACTTTAATCCTTCTGTACCCAGCATTGTAGAGACTTATACTTCTGATGATGCCTTGGGTTCTGTACTGAGTCAGGCCTCTGACTCAGGAGAACATCCCATTGCATTTGATAGTTGCAAGCTTCTTCCAGAAGAGCTCAATTATGCAATTAATGACAAGGAACTCCTTGGAATAGTCTGGGCTCTCAAGCGCTGGAGGGATTTTCTCCTTTCTCTTTCTTCCTCTTTTGAAGTTCTCACCAATCATCCTTCCCTGCAATAATTTATCTCCTCAAAGATTCCAACTCTCCATCAAGCCCGCTGGACTAAATCTCTCTCTGAATTCCATTTCTCAATTTTCCATATTTCACTCTTAGAACCATTAAAGACATCAACAATCCCAAATAGGCACCAAGAGCCTCCTCCTCCAATTATCATTGAAGAAGAATAGGAATGGAAAGTCTCTCAAATACTGGAATCAAAGCTCAAGTGAGCAAAATTATGGTATTTGGTGGAATGGAAAGGTTTCAGTCAAAACCCAGAAAGATCCACTTGGGAACCAATTGAAAACCTCAAGAATTGTACTGAATGTAACAAGGATTTTAATTCTTTATATCCTGAAAAGCCAGGACCCAATTATTCAAGAGCTTGATTATTTTATTTTGCTTGTTGGGGAGAGGAATTACCCCATGTAAGTCCCACTCCTGGTATGCACCTTTAGAGGTATTTTACCCTTCTTGTTGTAAGCATCACCTTGGCCACTCTGTGAGGACTCTGCAATTTTTGGAAACAGATCTTTGGCAAGTCTTTCAACATCAATTCCAAAATTATGGCCATTTTCACTTGGGCAAATAGACCATTCCTTTTCTTAATTACTTTTCAGGCCTTTCTGATTCCAATTCATTCTTTCAGAAAATTTATTTCCTCTTTATGGAGCTGGTGGGAGTGGTAATTACCATAAGTAAGTTTCTCTCCTAGTTTGCACTTCCCTGAGGTGTCTACAATCTTTCAAAACATCACCTTGGCCACTCTGTGAGCACCTGGCATCAAATCTCCTTTTCCAGGTGCTTGGCTGATTCAAATCAATTGTCAACATCAGTGATCAAGATTGGAACCTCCTCAAAAGTCATTTCTGTTCATTTCTTTTATTTATTTCATTTTCATTCCTTTATTTGTATTTCATTTTCATTTTGAATTTTCTTTTATCATGTCAAATTTCATGTCAAAAATCATCATTCATTTTTTTCATCATCAATCATGAAGCCAATTTCAAAAAAAGATCAAGCAAGTCCAACATCATGTACCAAAATTCTAATATCAGTATCATTTTTTTTATTTCTCAAAAGACCTCCACCTTATCCCTCTCTCAAAATGTTTTCCAATAGACTCAACAGGCTTCATCTTGTATTGGTGCTCATGAGCTCACCATTTCAAGGTGGGGGTTACTGTCACAACCATAGCAGTTCACCCTCTTGGACCTCAATATGGCATCTCCATGTAATATCCAATTTATGGCAATTTGGAAATATCCATAATCATTGGACAAATTGGCTATTCAATTCTTTATGGCCTTTATGGTCATTTCATCATCTGAGGCCAAGCTTTCCTCTTCACCATGTTCAGGCATTTCCTGGCCTTTCTCTTATTTTGAACATCTTTGGGTATTTTATAGTAAACAGGGAAAATACAGCCCAAAATACTGTATTTGGATTTTTGAGCTCTAAATACAGATTTGTGCATTTTTGCGCATTTTGCTGTATTTTCCATTTTATGCCATTTTTGCATGTAATATGGGAAATATGCCCAAATGGCCATATTAGGCCATTTGGGGCTTAATTGCCTGTGAACATTTGAGATATGACCACATACCCAAAAAGGTCACAAGAAATATTTTATATAATTATAAATACCTTAAAAACTATAAAAATACCATAAATTGGTAACAAATTTGGTTTAACTTAAAAGCGAATGAATAAACATGTGAGCTAAATTACACCATTGGATTCCCCATGGTAAAATACACATATACCATTTTTATGGCATATCTGTAAAGTCAATATTTAATAAGTTATGAGTGATAATACCTTATAAAAACCACAAATCCTTATTTATTTCAAAAGCTAATGAAGCAACATGTGAGATAAATGGTAACAGTGGATTCTCCATAAAATTCCACACATAAAACAATTAATAAGCTGAGCTTCAAAACCAATACTTAAGGAATTAACCTGAATATATGCACTTTTTTGGTCAACGCATATATTCAAGGACTTTAGCTAATATCTCTTGAATTATACATGATAGAGTGATGAGCCAAAAATAAAGTCATAACTTAATTACTGTAGGAACACAGATATGAAGTTTATTTCACAAGTTATAATCAAGGTTAAAATCTGTGAGGAATTATTGATTAAAATCAACAGAGCTGTTGACCACTTTGTTGTGAAAGTGGTCCAAACCTAAAAATAAGTAGACAGTTCGATTCTACTAGTTCATTCGTGAATAATTATGTATTTTTATTATAATATTCAAGGTATAACCCCTTGAAATCATAGTTTGAAGTCTAAAATATTAAATTTCGACAGAAAAGATGAGTTACAAGAAAAATCATCAAAAATAGAGTTTTGATGATGTAATAAAATGCTCTTGGAAGAATAATAAGGTTATGCCAAGCTATCAGAATTCACTCTCTGAATTGCTTTAGCGTGTAAACCTTCAAAGTTATTAAGGATAAAAGTTTGAGCTTAATTTGATCATTTATGATCACACACTGTAACCTTAAATTAAGTTTAACACTCATATAAGTGTTAAAATTGGTGAATACTATTAGTTTATGATTAAAACTAATAAAATTCACGAAATTTGGGGTTCTGCCAAGCCTCTGACGTCATCAGACTTAGAGTTATAGTGATAACTCTAAATAATGGCGTAATAGTGATGTAATGAGGTTTGATCATGATGTAATCACCACCAAACCTTAAAATATTGATCAATTCCAGTGGATATGATCAGTACACGTCTACTAGAAGCCTGTTGGACTCTAGGAGGGAGGTATTTACTATAAATAGAGCTCTTTCTGCTCTGTTTTCCCCTCAGACACATCAAAAACATTAAATAAATACAAACAAAAAGGTAATATCTTTATTCTTTATATATAAGACTTTTATATTATTAAAGACCAAAGTTCATCTTTATTATAATCATCAATTTTGATGTGATTAAATCATGTTTTTAACTGTTTTTGTTAAAAATCTCTCTAAATCTCATTTCCACGTAAAAAATCAAGAATATATGTAATTTCTCTATTTTTTATTGTAAATACAATTTTTATAAGTTGTATTTACATTATTTGGCGTAAAATATCCCAAAACTATTATATTAAGTGTTAAAAGTAGGTTATTTTCTCTTATATTAAGAATTTTCTCTATATTATTCTTTTAATAATTCTTTAATTAATATAAATAGTATTTATATTAATTTATAACCTTAATATTAGTAATATTATTGTCATTAATTGTTTTTTATTAATAAAAAACAATTTTTTACGCCTTTATTATCTTTTTGTAACAATAATAAAGTGCTTTTAAATATATTAATTATTTTATATTAATATATTTATTTTATTATATTATATTTTATAATATAAATTATATTATTATATTTTTATTGATAATATAATTATTTTTACGCCATAATTATAATAATTCTTTATTATTATAATTATTTTTATCTTATTTATTTCATTCATAAGGACATTCATAGTGCAATAAGTAAAATATTAGTAATTTTTACTTATTGTTTCATAGTCAAACCTTACATTTGGGGGCCTGGCCGTGATATTTACTCTAAAAGACCTTCAAAAATATTCTAATTGGGCTTATCCAATAATAAATTAAACTTATAATCATAAAATTATATAATAATTTTATATTTATTGATTTTAAAAGCTATTGAGGCATTTGGAAAGCAATTGTACTGTCTTATACGTGGTTTTTCACATCCTTAGACTTGCAAAAACTTTCTTTGAGTAACTCTAGTGATTAAAAAAGATATTTTATCAATTCAAAATAATTCCATATTATAAATTAATTTAAAAAGAATCATATTCATTTTTATTTTATTCTTTAAAAATAAAAAACACAAAAAATAATAAAGATATTAAAAACCAATAAAAAAGTTATTTTATTCTTTTTAATTTCATTTCTTTTATTATTTTCATTTTGTAAAAGAAAAAAAAAGATATAAAAGCAATTTTTACGTGGAAAATTGCCATATCTTACCAAAAATAACCCTTTTTATAAAATACTTATATTTATTTGTCTTTTTTAGTGTTTTAAGACAACCCAACAGAGGATAACCAAACCACTGTTGAAAGATTGGTGGAAGAAACTTGTCAAAGTTCTCCAACACCAATAATTTCCAAAAGAAAGAAAGCCAAGAAATTGGACTTTCCAGGACCCACCATTCAAGACTCTGAAGGTGAGTACCTCATTTATAAGTTACCATAAGAAATTTCCTGTTCTGAAATCCTCTTATTTCTTATTTTTCTTATAAAATGACTACCAGAAGAGGCTCCCAATGCTCCATCCAATCAGATGGAGCTGGACTCAGAGGTAGAATTGATTCCTCAAAAGGGAAAAGGAAGGGCAATATCCCCAGTGGAACAGAATCCACACAAGGAAGTTCCTTATCCCAAAGGCAAGTCCCTGAAATGCCCATGATATCTGAGCCTGAATTGGAACTAAGTATGAGTGACTCAAACAGGTAGAAATCACATTCAGAGGGATCAAATAGACATCTACATGATCCAGTACAAACAGTACTACACAGTATACAAGGACAAAGATTGGGAAATGTTGCCTCAAATACACCAAGGAGTGATGAACTCCTGGCACATCCTGAACAAGTTCCTCAAAGAGGAGGAAATAGTGAGATACTCCAATGGATGGAATCCACTATCATCCAAACCTCAAATCAAAAAGATCAAGGAGTATCATGCCAAAAAGAAGGAGGCAACCAAGGAAGAAGCCCCAGTAGCTTCTACCAGCAAGACCCAAGAAGGGAAGAAGAGCAAGAAAAAGAATTGGAGAAAACCATATTCCCCAAGATACAGGATCCCCAAGATCCAAAAAGATGCCATGGACAATGTCTTCAACATGGCCAGAACTTTGATGGAATTCAAAGACAAAGAGGAACAAAGAATGAGACAACCCCATTTTCCAAAGAAATAACCTTGTCTCCTGATGTTGTAAATACTTCAACAGAGCTTAAAAATAGTATCTTACCTCTTAAAGACATTAAAAATATTTTATTATCTTTCCAAGAAATAAATAACAGTTTATCATCTTTAACAAAACTTGTTGTACAAAATAAGAAAGAAATTGATAACATAAACTTTATGATTGAAAAGAATAAACCAAAAGTATTAATTAACAATACTCAGAAATTAATACAAGGCCAACAAGAGTTGTATGAATACATAAGAGATATCAAAGAAAAAACTTTGACAATCAATTATGATGTGAGTATTGATAATCTTACAGAAAAATTAAACAAATTAAGTATTTCTGTAGAAACATTTGAAGAGAAGACTTCATCACACCAAAAGTTACTTTTGGACCATGTGGAGAAGAGTGATGAAGCAAGAATGCATCTGAAAGATGACATTCAAAGTGAAATAAGGCTTATTACTGAAAAAATGGATAAAATTAATAAGGCTAATTTAAATATGCCAAAGTTATCAACACCATTTTCTCACATAAGAAGCCCTGTTAAGCCAAAAGAGGAATTAACAAATCCATTCATAACAGACTTGAGTCACCAAGATAATAGCCAAGTCTTAATGAAGGAAGCACCTCAATTGAAAGAATGGCCAATATTCACAGCAGAAGGTGAATATGACCACATGTCATTTATCAAAACAATCAACATGCTACAAGAGTATTATGCCATACCAGATGAATTAATCACTGAAAGATTACATTCATTGTTTGAAAAATCTGCAAAAAGATGGTATTATGGCATAAGGAAAACAAATGGCAACAATACCTGGTCTTGGTGGAAACAAGAAATAATCACCAAGTGGGCTAATGATGCCTGGAGGTACAAAATAGAAAATGCATTTGAAAATTCTTTCTTTGACCCAGACAAAGACAAATCTTTAACTTGGTTCTTGAAACAAGTTGAAAGACTTAATGCATTGTACCCAGAAATGTCACAAAAAATGGTGCATATGAAAATACTCAAGAAATGTGGAGGAGAGCTAGAACATGCCCTAAGAAGCAGATGTATAGAACCATGCTCTACAGAAGAGTATATTAATTCACTAGAAGACATAGTGACAAGAACAAAAATTGGCAGGACTTGGAAGAAATTGGACATTAAAAGCTCAAATAAACCATTTATCAAAAAAGATAAATCAAAAGAATCCTTCAACCCCAATACATCCAACAATAATGAGCAAATAGAATGCCATAAATGTGGAGGTATTGGACACTTAGCCAATAATTGCCTTAAAAAGGCAAAGATTAATGAAATTGTGGAAACAGAAAACCACAATGACAAAGAAGAGGAATCTGACTCTGAAAAAGAGACAGAAGAGTCAGAAAGCTCTTAAAGTGATGAAATCAATATAATTAATGCACAAATTAATAATATTGAAATAATTTATGAAGTACTGGATGTTAACTCAAACTTACCACAAGTTGGGACATCTGACACAAACCTGACAAACATACAAGATGTTAAAATGTATAGGACCAAACCTGCAAGAGGAATGGGATATACAGCTGGAAAATCAAGTATAATTATTGTTATGGTTGATAACCAAGAAGGAAAATTTAACTTAGATACAGGAGTATATTGTACCTGTGTTGGTAAAGCTTATTTGAAAACCATTGTCCCAGACTGGCAAGAAAAACTTATGCCAATACAAGTTGTAAAATTTAGTAGTGCAAGTGAGAGCATGAAGCCCCTTGGAATAATTGATTTAACACTAATTTTTCCTCATCCCTCACAATGTGTCAGAATCAAAGTAGAGTTTGTAGTAATGGACAACTGTACTATTAATCACTTCATACTTGGGAATTACTACTTATCAATTTATGGTATAGATATCTCCAACCAGAAGGATGGATATTTTACCATAGGAGACAACAAAAGAAAAAAGTTGGGCTTCTTAAATAACAAAAAACAAATCACAGTTATTAAGAATGAAGAAAAAATTCCAGAAAAGGAACTTTTTATATCTAGACAACTTAAAGAGGCAGAATTCAATCAAGAATTAACAGAAAAAATGAAAGAAAAATTGATTGACCTCTTATTTAAGTATAAAAATGCCTTTGCAACTGACAAAGAGCCACTAGGTGCCATAATTGGACATGAAGTGGATATAATTCTTAATGTGGAAAAACCTTACCCACCTCTACTAAGAAGACCTGCTTACCCAGCTTGTCCAAGGGCTAGGGAATCCTTAGAGGTACACATTAAAGAATTAATAGACCTCGGAGTATTAAGAAAGGTAGGACATAATGAACAGGTAGAAGTCACTACACCTGTCATTATAACTTGGCATAATGGAAAATCAAGGATGGTAGGAGACTTCAGAGCTCTGAACACCTATACCATTCCAGACAGGTATCCAATACCCAGGATACATGAGACATTGACACAACTGTCACAAGCTAAGTTCATCACAGCTATGGATGCCTTAAAGGGTTTTCATCAAAATGTCTTAACAGACAATGCCAAAAAACTACTGAGGATAATAGTCCACTGTGCAATTTTTGAATACTTAAGAATTCCATTTGGCATAAAAAATGCACCTTCCCATTATCAAAAAATGATGAATACCATATTTCCTGAAGAATTATCAGAAGGATGGTTAATCATCTATATTGATGATATCATAGTTTGCTCAGAAACATGGGAAAGTCACCTTACAAGACTAGAAAGGGTACTACAAGAAATAGTCCAAGTGAATATGAAAATTTCCTTGAAAAAGTGTCATTTTGCATACAGTGAATTGAAAGCACTATGACATGTGGTATCTGGACTTAGTCTAGGCATAGACAAGAATAAAGTAGCAGAAGTACTACTTAAACCAATGCCTCAAAGCAAAAAAGAAATGCAATCATTTCTAGGATTTTCTGGTTAATGCAGACAGCATATAAAGGACTTTGAAAAAATTGCTAAATCCTTGTATAAGCTATGTGACCAACAAACAGTCTATGAAGTGACAGAAGAAAGAGTCAAGGCATATGAGGAACTGAAAAATTCCTTAACAAATGCCCCGTTTCTTCTAATGACAGATTGGAAACTACCCTTTAAACTTTACATTGATGCTTGTGGAGAAGGACTGGGTGCTGCACTACACCAAACACAAATTATCAATGATAAACCAGTGGAAGGACCAATTTGTTTTATTTCAAGACAGATAAAGCCAACAGAAGCAAGATATGGAGCAAGCCAAATGGAATTCCTCTGCTTAGTGTGGGCTTTAGAAAAATTACATTACTCTTTGGATGGAACAGTATTTGATGCGATTACAGACTGTAATGCTGCAAAATCTCTATTAAATATGAAACCCCAAATAGACATATGCTGAGATGGCAAATTGCTATCCAGGAATATAGAGGAAATATGATTATTGTTCATAAATCTGGAAATATTCATAAAAATGCAGATGGTCTTAGCAGATGGGCTCTAGCAAATACCCCTGACAATCCAGCATGGGTACCACAAGAAGAACACCATATAGAAGGAATATGTGTTACAGACATTGGCACAGAATTCTTTAACCAAGTTAAAGAAAGCTATAAAATAGACAAAAATTGCCATATCTTAAGCCAACTTCTAATGAAAGACTGCAAAGACCCATCACTTTCATCAAAACTAGATGAAATATGGAAAAAGGCATATGATGAAGGAAGATTCCACCTCCTTGATGGAATCCTTTACCATAGAACAAAACACACATGTGTTATGGCCTTAACAGATAGAAACCTGATAAACACTATTTTACATGAGTGTCATGATAGTGTTGCAGCTGGACACCTTTCAGAAGACAGGACACTAGAGAGGGTGAAAACCTGCTCTTGGTGGCCAAATTGGAAGAAAGATGTTATAGAATACTTCCAAACCTGTGACAGATGTCAAAAAGCCAACAGAGCCACAGGAAAGAAATTTGGAATGATGATCCAAATCCAAGAACCAAAATCCCCTTGGGAAATAGCTCATATGGATTGGGTAACAGCATTACCTCCAGGAGGAGACAGAAGCTATAATGCATGCCTAGTATTGATTGACAGGTATAGCAAAACTCCCATGTTCCTACCATTTCATAAAGATGACATAGCTATGGACACAGCCATAATGATATGGAATAAAATTATTAGCCATACAGGCTTATTCCAGAATATTATAAGTGACAGAGACCCAAAGTTCACTTCAGCATTATGGACAAATCTCCATAACTTGTTTGGGACAAAGCTATCATTCTCAACAGCTTACCATCCTCAAGCTTATGGTTTAGCAGAAAGAATGATACAGACCTTAGAGGACATGATCAGAAGATTCTGTACCTATGGGCTAGAACTCGAAGATTCTGATGGTTTAACCCATGATTGGTGTACACTAATACCAGCTCTTGAACTGGCATATAAAACATCAATCCATTCTTCTACTGGCAAAACACTAGCAATGCTAGAAAAAGGTTGGAATCCAAGAATTCCTTATGATACCCTCAAAAAGGACTTAGTGGATATACATCCAACAGCAAGCAGCTTTAAGATAATGCTTGACAAGGCAAGACACCATGCAAACAGATGTATGCAAGATTCTTTCAAATATGCAAAAGAAAGATGGGATAAAAGTCATAAGCCACCTGATTTCAAAATAGGAGACTTGGTCCTAGTATCAACCCTTAATTTCAATAACATAAAAGGTCCAAAGAAATTGAAAGATTCCTTAGCAGGACCATTTATGATAAAAGCACTTCATGGACCCAATGCTGTGCAATTGGAACTCACAGGTGAACTAATGAACAAACACCCAACTTTCCCTGTAGGTCTAATAAAACCTTACAGTTCAAGTGACAAGGAGTTATTTCCACTAAGAAATAAACCCCCACTTGAAATTCCCCCCTTGGAAGAAGGAGAAGAAAAGAAAATAGTAAAAGTCCTTAAAGAAAGAAGGACAAGAAACAAAAAAGAAAGGGAATACCTTGTAAGGTATAGAAATTCAACTCAAGAAGATGAATGGCTACTTGAGAAAGATATAAAAAATGCTGATAAACTACTAAGAAGGTTCAGACATGAAAGAAAGCCTGAAAAATAGAAAAGTTAAGCATTATTGAGCTTCAAGACTAACAAAGTCTATTGAAGAGGTAGGACAGTGGATGATACCCTAATTACACATATCAGATTGTGGTACAATCTTTTTTGGTGGTAGGGAATGTGAACCTTTGAGATATGATCCCATACCCAAAAAGGTCACAAGAAATATTTTATATAATTATAAATACCTTAAAAACTATAAAAATACCATAAATTGGAAGAAAATTTGGTTTAACTTAAAAACCAATGAATAAACATGTGAAATAAATTACACCATTGGATTCCCCATGGTAAAATACACATATACCATTTTTATGGAATATCTGTAAAGTCAATATTTAATAAGTTATAAGTGATAATACCTTATAAAAACCACAAATCCTTATTTATTTCAAAAGCTAATGAAGCAACATGTGAAATAAATGGTACCAGTGGATTCTCCATAAAGTTCCACACATAAAACAATTAATAAGCTGAGCCTCAAAACCAATACTTAAGGAATTAACCTGAATATATGCACTTTTTTGGTCAACGCATATATTCTAGGATTTTAGGTAATATCTCTTGAATTATACATGATAGAGTGATTAACCAAAAATAAAGTCATAACTTAATTACTGTAAGAACACAGATATGAAGTTTATTTTACAAGTTATAAACAAGGTTAAAATCTGTGAGGAATTATTGATTAAAATCAACAGAGCTGTTGACCACTTTGTTGTGAAAGTGGTCCAAACTTAAAAATAAGTATAAAGTTGGATTCTACTAGTTCATTCGTGAAGAATGATGTATTTTTTATTATAATATTCAAGGTATGACCCCTTGAAATCATAGTTTGAAATTTAAAATATTAAATTTTGACAGAAAAGATGAGTTACAAGAAAAATCATCAAAGATAGAGTTTTGATGATGTAATGAAATGCTCTTGGAAGCATAATAAGGTTATGCCAAGCTATCAGAATTCACTCTCTGAATTGCTTTAGCGTGTAAATCTTAAAAGTTATTAAGTATAAAAGTTTGAGCTTAATTTGATCATTTATGATCACACACTGTAACCTTAAATTAAGTTTAACACTCATATAAGTGTTAAAATTGGTGAATACTATTAGTTTATGATTAAAACTAATAAGATCCACTAAATTTGGGGTTCTTCCAAGCCTCTGACGTCATCAGACTTAGAGTTATAGTGATAACTCTAAATAATGGCGTAATAGTGATGTAATGAGGTTTGATCATGATGTAATCACCACCAAACCTTAAAATATTGATCAATTCCAGTTGATATGATCAGTACACGTCTACTAGAAGCCTGTTGGACTCTAGGAGGGAGGTATTTACTATAAATAGAGCTCTTTCTGCTCTGTTTTCCCCTCAGATGCATCAAAAACATTAAATAAATACAAACAAAAAGGTAATATCTTTATTCTTTATATATAAGACTTTTATATTATTAAAGACCAAAGTTCATCTTTATTATAATCATCAATTTTGACGTGATTAAATCATTTTTTTAACTGTTTTGGTTAAAATTCTCTCTAAATCTCATTTCCACGTAAAAAATCAAGAATATTTGTAATTTCTCTATTTTGTATTGTAAATACAATTTGTATAAGTTGTATTTACATTATTTGGCGTAAAATATCTCAAAATTATTATATTAAGTGTTAAAAGTATGTTATTTTCTCTATATTATTCTTTTAATAATTCTTTAATTAATATAAATAGTATTTATATCAATTTATAACTTTAATATTAGTAATATTATTGTTATTAATTGTTTTTTATTAATAAAAAAAAAATTTTGCGCCTTTATTATTTGTTTGTAACAATAATAAAGTGCTTTTAAATATATTAATTATTTTATATTAATATATTTATTTTATAACATAAATTATATCATTATATTTTTATTAATAATATAATTATTTTTATGCCATAATTATGATAATTCTTTATTATTATAATTCTTTTTATCTTATTTATTTCATTAATAAGGATATTCATAGTACAATAAGTAAAATATTAGTAATTTTTACTTATTGTTTCATAGTCAAACCTTACATTGCCAGTTTTGCACATTTTTTGCGCACTTTGGGCAAATGAAGTTTAAATCTGGATTGGCTGTATTTGGCCCAAACATCCAAAACCCACTTTTTCACCTCCAAAGCCACCAAAACCCATTTTTTACCCATATCCTCCTGGCATAATCCCAAAAGACCTTTGGCCGTTTTCACCCTCCAATACCCAAAAGTGACATAGATGGTGTTATACATCATTATGCATTTTTTTCCACTAGCAATCCAATCGCGCCAATATCAAATGGTTATTCAAACATTCCATCAGGTCATCAAGAAATAATGTCATCCAGAGGATTCAACAAGGCTCAAGGACAAGTGTCAATCTCAAATACCATTGATGCCATCAAGCATTCATTGGTTATTCTCATTCACAGTATTCCTCTAAGGGTATAGTGGCGGTTCATTCTCAAGGGATATTCAAGAGGCAGTTCCAAAACAATTTTCCAAGGGTAAATTCTCCATAAATCCACCTTGGCAACCACATTAATTCAATACAGTCTGGATTTATCAAGACCTGTATTTCAATCACAAACCATGGGAACTTCATTAAACCCAGTTCATTTCACAATTTGGTAAGGTATATACACTTCATCAAGAATTTAATACAGCTTCAAGGAGTCAATACAGAGAAGCTGTCAGCCTGAAGGAGTCAAGCTCTAAACCTTTCACATTTACCAGTCTCCTTTGACCCTGGGGGATTTCCCCCAGTTAATTGATATACTGTGATTTTATTTTATATTTATTTTCTTTTCATTCTGTTAAGTTAATACTGATATTATCAACCCAGTTATTTAGCACCTCTTTCTTTTTCTTTCTTCACCTGTCAATGAATATTTGGTGGTCATATCCTTAATAATTCCATTGTTCATTTTGACAGGTTGAAACAGTGATTAAGGACTTACTATATGCTTCTCACCTATCTGCCTTAAAAGGGAATTTTTATTTATGTGGGATTCTGATTTATTTGACTTCTGAGTACCAAATTCTTATGCCATTCCCTCATATTGAGAAATAAGATTGAATAAACCTTCTTATGAACAGGAAGTAGCTCAGGGTCATTGAAATCATGCTTGAAGGCAGCAGCTACTCCAAGTTCTGGGAAAATAACTAAAATTTCAATCATGAAAATCAGACAGTCAAACAATGAACATGCTTTACTACCAGAAGAAGAAATTTTCAGTAATTTGATTAAATATTTGTTTAAAATAAAAAGATTATTTTTGAAGAAGAGTTTTGTAAATATGAAATCAAGTATTTTTTGAAGTGAGAAGTTGAGAGTGGGTGATGGTTGGAGCTCAGAATCAAGAATAGGCCCCTTATAAAGTTTAATTTTCAATTTTCATAAATTGAAAGACCTCTTTCAAACCCTTATACCCACAAGCCTCATGGGAAACGTGCACAACCCCCTCATTACTTCACCACTAGGAGCAGAGGGCCCAAGCTCCACTCCAGAAATCTTCTCAGAGGCCCCATCCTCATACTCATTTGATTAAGCATTCAAATCATATAAGCTCAATTTTCCGCTGGGTTAATTGACTTACTTGCAAGCATCAAATTATTTAATTAAAAAAGCCTTCTGAGAAGAGAATTTTCCTTTTGGATTATATCACGAAATGAAACCAAATTGGCACAATAATTAAGCCACTCAACATGGAATTATTTACAAAGCACCACCTCTTTTACCACCTGAAATCAGAAAATAATGAAATAATGATGTCATTACGTATGATCTTTTCTTTTGGCGTCAAATAAAATCTGGAATTGTATTTGGAAACATGGAAAAGCGCCAGTAATCAAGGCTGTATGGCCAATCACACTTTTATCTCAAACATATCTTGAAACAAACAAAATGATACAAATCAACACAATACATTTTCTTATAAGCACAAATAAATTTTTGAATTTCAAATTGGTTAAAATTTAAACATTTTCTCATATGCATAACAGTATTCAAATACTCACACTAAACTTTTTTTTCTAGAATGATTTGGAATTTATGCATATCTTACAAAACATAGGAGCTATGCACCCAAACTATTTTTTGTTATGGTGAAAAAAAATGAAGACCCGCTAAGCTGCTGTCATGACTCCATGGAAAGATCTCAAATCAAAACCCACCAAACGCATTAGTGGCTGGCCCAATTGTATTTTTCTTAAAAGGTTTGGCCCATAAAATGATATAACATGAGATTTCCTGCCACAGGTGCCTCCTGTAGCCTGTATGTGGCGCTGGATGCTCTGTGTACTGTACACCCCCTGTACACCTGTATTAAGGGCTTTTTTGGTGTGTTTTTTTACACCAATACGGCCCTATATTTAGATGTATTTCCTTTTTCAAAAAACGGGCTTTAAGAACAGTCCATACGTCCCTGTATAGTTTCTTTTTCGTTTTTTGGGGGGGAGGGTTTCAGAAAACTCCAAAAAAAGATTATTTTATGACTTACTTTTTTTTAAAAAAAAAAAAAAAGACCTTCGATCACAGTTTGAGACCAGCGTTGATGCATTCTGGTCAATTTCAACATTTTTTGTAATAAAAAAATTCAAAATAAAGATATTAAATTTCAAAAAATGTGTTTTTTTGAAATTAAAAAGCAAAATTTTTATTTATTTTATTTTATTCTTTCTATCAAAATAACCCAAATCAAATACAAAAATTTACATTAAAATACATACAACATTTGAGGAAATAAAAAAGCTGTCAGAAAATTTCCTGATGGCTGAATTCAAAGGAAAATAAAAATAAAGTTTGAAATAAGTGAAACAAAAACAAAAAAACAAAATTGAAATAAAATTAGGGTGTTGGTAAACCCACATAAGCTTTTAGTAAAAACACGTAAGCCCTTACATGTTTTTACTAAAAATGTTGAGGCCACAAATGACATTTACAATGCCATTTATGGAATTTTTAATGCTATAAATAACATTAACAATGTCATAAATAGCAATGTTAAGGCCATTCATTCCATTGTTAATTGCCTTAAAAATGGCATGAATGGTCTTAAAAATGCCATTTATGGCATTATCAATGTCATTTATAGCCTTAAAAATTCCATAAATGGCATTGTTAATGTCATTTGTGGCCTTAACAATGCCATAAATGGCCTCAAAAATGGAATGAATGGCCTTAAAAATACCATAAACAGCATTAACAATGCCATGGATGGAATTAAAAATGCCATGTATGGCATTAACAATTCCATTTTCGGCAGTAATAATTCCAATTATAGCATTAATAATTCCCTTTATTGCATTGATAATGCCATTAATAATTCCCTTAATTGCATTTATAATGCCATTAATGGCCTTCAAAATGCCATGAATAGACCTATTTCATTTAAAAACCACCCCTTTTGTTTTTTTACCATACAATTACGTTTTTTTACCAATTGATGGCAAAAACACGTAAGTTTTTGGTAAAAACACATAAAGGCTTACGTTTTTTTACTAAAAGCTTACGTGGGTTTACCAACACCCTAAAATTATATGACAAATATACAAATTAACACAAAATGAAAGAATGAATATTTTATATCATTAATTTTTCCAGAACCATACAAAATATTACAAAACATTATAAGACACAGAACAAGTAATTCTATATATTCAGACTTGATTGATATTAAGGCTGAAAATAAACATATCTTTTTTTTCATTTTTTGAAGATATTTTCACTTAAATTATTTTGAAATGCCACACCACATCAATTGAAGTCTTCCATCAATGTGAGCACGTTTATCCAAAAACGCAAATATTCGCCAATAAATGGGCATAATAACTAAAGGTGATAACTTGTCAATACAATCATTCGAAGACACATTTAAAAAGAGAAAAAATGTTACATTACCTTCAGAATATTTTTATATTTGAAATAAGGCATGGAAATAAAGGATGAAGAAATATTTGAGCTACGTGGATATCATGAGATAGTAATTGGGGACTTTATGTTTCAAATATGCTACACTCTTTAAATGCATAAAATTCCTGACTACATACACAAAGCCATCATGGATTAAGTCATTGAACAACAGGTTCCTTAAGCTTTCGAGTGAATACTGAAATGGTATCATAGACATATATGTCAATTGAGACCTAATATAAAGATTAAAATTGACCTTCAATAACATGACTTATTCTAGGAAAGGTGGATACAAAATTACATTCAAAAAGGAAAATGATTTATATTATTAAATATGGTTCATACAAGCTAAAATATTGCTGAGCCCAATATTTAAATTCTTCTCATAAGACTCTAGAACCTTTGCTTTTCTTGAGACTTGAAAAAAAACAAATTATCACTTTAAATAAGCCAATTCAAAACACCAAATTGACACATACCAGAGATAATTCAAGAGAATAATTTATAATTTTGTGTGCACCATTACAAATCATATAGTTAATAGTGTCTAAAATGATTAAACACAAATGGGGCATGCTAGTAGTTGAAGAAATCAACTCTTTTAGCTTCATTAAATGAGGAAAAACAGGAATCCTTGGCCAAAAACACCATTAATATAATGAGAATAAAATTTTATTGGCTGTAAAATGAGTTTTCAAACCAAGATCAGTGTATGGAAATAATCGGCCACCCATTTTTCTAAGCTTCGATTACTCAAAAAATGGAGAGATTTGACACATGCATTTTGAAAAAAAATTGAAATATATTTTTTGAAGGGAAATCAATTTAATTTTGCAAACAAAGAACTTACATTTAATAAGAATTTTTTCTTTTTTTCAACATTAAACCCTTATTCAAAGGAAAAAGCCACATTCAAACTTCATTTGAGAAAATAAGAGGTTCCACATATATATTTCTCTGGATATTTCCCTATTTCTCGCATATTAAATTTCGCAAGGGACACAGGTTTTTTTAAGGAAGATACTGTGCAGTTCTTGGAACCCCTTCATTCTTTTTCCAGAAATAATACTTTCTTCAATAAAAGTCGGAGGTGGTTTTTCACTCACTAAGAAATCATGAGAATTTTGAGCTTGGTGCAATTTCCATTAGAAAATATAGAAAATTAAGACATCCAATTTAAAACACTAACATCTTTTTGAATGAGTCCTTATGGCACCATAATCTTTCTATTCAAAGTATTTTGCACCTTTTTTCTCTTTTTTTAACTTTTACAAAATTTTACGTTGTGATACTTTCAGCTCTGTCTCCTAAGGTTTGAAGTATTTCCAATCAACCCTTTACCTTGGATTTTAGGATTTTCTGAGCCGCATAACTTACTCAATCTCCTTCAAGGATCATATTTATAGATAGAAATCCGGTTATTGGATCTTTTTATTATCACTTTGTCTTTGATAAAACAAGACTTACAGAAAGCTTTACTTATAATTTCCATTCCAATTTTTCCTTTCTGTGTTTAATTCAAATTTATAAATATGTTTATGGTATATTGAAACAATTTATTAAGGTGTTAATTCAGATTTAAATCCATAATTAGTATTAAGCCCCACTTTAGATCCTTTTATTCGCAACCTTTACTTTATTTATGACATAAATAATTCGAGAAAGGCTATTATAGGTGTTTTACATAATAAGGGCAGGGCATTCTTTTAAACGAGATTTTTGAGATTTATTCATCTTTTGTAAGTGAATTTTAATTATAGAAATAACTAAATTCTAAATTAAAAAAAACTTGAATCACAAGAAAAATACCCATACTTAGTGATTTCTAAAAGCAGAGGCACAGTGGCCACCGGTTCTTGTGGTAAATTTCCTCGAATTCTCTTTTAATACCAGTTTACATGAGGAATCAAGGACTTAAATTAATGCAGAAAAAGGGTGTTATCAGAAAATGTATAAGCCAAAGGACGGATATCAATTTTTATTCCCATTTGAGCTTCTACTGGCATATTCTGAGTTGGTTCCAGACCTCAAATTAAACTGATATGTTTTTTAACTCCCTAAATATTCCAAATATAAAGTTATGAACCACAAATTTCATGAAACGTTGGGTGATAAGATGCACTATGAGGATTGGGTCAGCTTCTTTCATAAATCAGATATGAGAATATCTTTATACCCAAGAGTCATTTCCACATTCCTATCACTGATTATAATTTTCTTCATATCTTCAACACATATGTTTCTGAGCTCTGTGTTATAATATCTTGATATAATTTAAGTTTATTTCCCAATTTCACAGGTATAAACTTTTTACAGGATTCTTCAAAATATGATAGTAAATTCATTCTTCAATAAAGTGTTTACCTCCTTTCAATGAGATAAAAGTCAGAAATTTGCTTATTATGGAAAAATAAGTATTAATTTGTATCACCTTGCTAATATTGAAAGGAAAAATTTCCTTTTCTAAACAAGCTTGGGTATAAATCTCCAAAAATATGAATCCAGATTTAATTTAGTTAAGAATAGCTTTATCAAAATTTCATTGACTTTAAGTGTTTTACAGTTAATATATTAAGCTTTTCAGGAATACAAATCCTTTTACAAATTCAAGTGATTAAATTCATAATGGTTAAAGACAGAATAATTTCTGATTGAATAATGGCTTTTGAATTTCATAGCATCTTTTCTTTTTAAATATTTTCATTTATCATGTATGTTAATCTTTCATTAGCTTCTTAGTAGAATATAATATTACAGTGTTTTTGAAGAGTTTTGGGCTTGAAGTATTATTCCACAGTGCTTTAATAATGCATAAATCTAGAGAGTTTTTGAAAAATTCCTTCTCTCAAAAATCATTTTTTAATAAATATAGTGACTTGAAATAATTATTGATACCCAAAATAAATGAATAACATTTTAATTCAGATAAGAATCCCTTTTAACCAATATGCAAACAACATTGGAAGAAGTACTAAGTCAAAGATATAACCGATTCAAGAATTCCCAATTGTTTAAAAGAAGATGCACCTCTGGTAGAATCAATTGTACAACACTCAATTTTGATTAATGGAAGCCATTTATGTGGGAGGTAAAATACTGATTTCCCTCCGAAGCTAATACTAATATATAGAAAACTGAAGATTCCTTTGGGAAACAGAAATATTTGAAATCTGATAATCTTATTAATCAGTTATAAACTCCTAAAAGGAATATTTCATTCGGAATTTTTACCAATCAATGCATTATAAGATGCAATTTAGTGTTACTTCATAGAGAAACACGAAATTTCCCACTGTGAGATAGTTTTTTATTCTAAAGCCCAAAATTCTTTGTAAATATAATCTGTTTTTCATAAGTAGCCAAAGATACTTAATAAAAGCTAAGATATTAACATTCATTTTGAATTCAATTTTTTTTTGAATATTAAAAAGCACTTAGAAGTGACTTAAAAAAAATCATACAAAATAATATCTAGCTTTCAAGTATTTCCAAGTCCCATATGGAATATGATATTTCCAATAAGAAGTGTACAACATTGGCTCATTCTGTTTTTAATTTGTTTGAGAATATTTGTGATATTTGTTGAAGATTTAGTTTGAAATATTAAAGCACAACTATTTTGCTAAAATAACTCAAGTCTTTTATTTAAAATATACTGTCCATGCTTCTCATTGAGTAGAAATAAATTCTTGATAGACTCCCCCAGCTGTAATCCTTCAGAAGAAGACCTAAATAATTTGAATTTTAAGACTTAATCAGAAAATTAATAATCAAAATTCATTTTTAGGCTGATTTTATAATATAATATTTAGAAAAGAAAACCTCTTCAGAGGTCTCTTGCTTTTGAGATAATTTTTTGATAAATTAAATATATTATTTACATATACTATCTCTAAGCCCCTCTAGCCTACGTGAAGCTTAAGAAAATCATTTAGGTATTGAATATTTCTTTTTAATTTCCAAAATATGCTTAATTCTCTCTCAAACACTGGAAGGAAATATTTTTTGAAATATTAATCCAAAATTATTGAATCATCAACGATATTGGATGATATACTATCATTATCAAACATCAGAAAAGAGAGCATGTTTAAGTTTTATAAGCCCTGAGAAAAGCCAAATTGACCCAATTAATATACTAGATTGAAGTCTATCTCTTTTTCTAGACACAAACTCCTCAATATTATACAAGATTGAAACATTTTAATTTCCAAGTTTTGGTTACAATAATAAATATGGTCACCCAAATTTTTTGATATTGCTCAAAATTATGTCTTAATAATATTTATTCTGCATACTTTATGCTTTGAAATGCTTTGAAGCCATTTTCCAGCCCAAGTACTAATTCTGTGAACTATATGATGTATCATAAAAAGCTCTCAAAAAATGTTTTCAATAATTTATTACCCTTCATAATTGCATTCAATGGTATCAAGAAAAGGTTTAATAGCTCACTAGGCTTGATGGGGTTAATATTGATGAAGTAGCCTGGTACTTTAATTTTTGATCATAGGATAAATTTGAGATTTTGAGAATATAGGTTGGATTATGAGAGTGAAACATTTGAAATAAAAATGATTTCCTTATTAATATTGAGATTGGAAGATGAAAGTTTGATAATATTTTATCATTCTATTAAATTATGTGTAATATTGAAATGTTTTTGATCTACACTTTGTAATCAGAAATTGGTATAAACAAATATCCCAATATTCCAGGAGTTTCTCTTTCAGTTTAATAACTTTTTAAAGTATATAAAGTAATCCAAGAATTTATCTTCATAAAAAAATCCATTATGTGTGTCCTTTTTATTTCTTTCAGGTTGAATCCATGTTTGACCTGAAGCACATGCCCCCGTGTTCTGTATTTTTTTTCATTCTTAAAACTGATTGGAAGACTATGGCTTATTAATCACTGAGATGATACAAAGTCAGTAATCTTTTGATAATCTCAAAGACATATTTCCATTTTTGAGAATCTATCCAACCCTACTAAAATTTAATCAAAACTTTTTGACAGTGGCAATTGGAAAATAAAGTCCATTAGTAAGGAATTCCAAGGACCAGGTGGAATTTGAAGAAGTTTAAGCCAAACTTCTTGTGGTAACTATTCTTGTCCCTGGCACATTTTTGACATGAGGACACATATTTATTTATTAATTGATTCATGCCACACCAATGAAAGCCCTTTTTGGTTAGATTGAGGATCTTCCCTTGGCCAGGGTTTTCATCCAATGGAGAATAAGGACATTTTTGAGAAATATGAAATTGAATCAGTGGATATCTGGGAATTCTGACTATATCTTTGAATTGTAAAAATTTAAATTTACATTAAATAAAATAATCTAGAGCTGATCTACATTTTCCTAATTTCTTGAGTCTTTAGTTTTATCCATTGTCTTTCCATAAATCTTCCTGAATTTGATCTAATCATCTTGAAGAAAGCTTTACTTTGATTGAAAAAATCTTGATTATTTAATTTCATTTTTCTTCAAAACTTGATTAAAATATTTAGGATTATTGAAGATAAAATACATCCCCCTATCAGGATTCATGTTGTCCAAAAATTACAAGACATTGTACAGCAGCCAGAAAGCCTGGGAATTAATTTATGGAAATTTGGAATGCACAGAGAAACTAAGCCCAATTTGCTTCATGGAAGGTATGTAATACTGAAGGGATAAACTGTCTTTGAATAATCCAAAAGGGCTGGATAAAGAAATTAGAAATGTCCAAACTAGGATCAGGAGTTTCTTGTTAAGTATTTCATTTTTGATTTCAGCTGAGAGAAGCCTTCAGAAATAAAATTCAGGTAAATAATTTCCTGAGTCCTTAAACTGAGTCAATAAAGCACCCAAGGCATAATCAGAGGCATCGGTCTCTACAATAGTTAGGAGACAAGGAGGAAGTGGCAAACGATAGGAGTAGTAATAAAAACTTCTTTGAGTAGTTAAAAAGGCTAAGACAGTCCTGATTTAATGTTAAAATGTATATTTTTTTGATAAGAGAAGTGAGAGAAGTTACTTTTTAGATTAATATTTAATTAAACAGTGGTATAAATTGGAAAATCCAAGGAAAGGTGGAAGTTCTCTGATGTTTTTAGCTGAGGCTAGTGAAGTATTTGTTGAGCTTTTGAGGTTTCAATCTTGAGGTAATCTCTTATAACAAAACAGAAAAGGTATTCCACACTTTCAAATTTAATTCACACCTATAATATTTAGAAAAAATATATTTTCCCTCAGTATTTGGAGGCCAGAGGCCCCATTTTGATATGCTCCTCCTCTTAACTTTAGAATACCATAATTTAATTTGAATTCTCTACCACAAATAAATCCATAAAATATGAAGAATCTCATTAACAAGATTTTCTAATGAAGAGATGTGGTAAATCTCAAGCCAGCTCTGGTGTTATAGCAATGATAAAGTCCATTCATAAGAACAAAGTACTAGATAAATTGGTAAATTTATATACAGAAAAATTGATATTATAAAGCATGAGTTCAAAATCAAACTGCAAAACAAAGCTATAAAGCTGGATTTGTCATAAAACTGCACATAGGTTCCTATGTCAGATCAAACCAATACAGACAAAATTGAGGAATATATCATGTATTTAGTAAAACATGGATATTCTCAGTAAAATACCCACTAAGCTTTACTTGGAAATATTCTTATAATATTTATAAAACAATATTTAATATTCATATAAATCAAAGAGTATAGACAGAATGATTTCATAATGATCTATATCCTTACAGTAATATTTACCCTTTATTCATATTTCCATAATCTTCATAGGATTGAATGAACTATGGACTTGTATACCCCTTCAAAAAAAGACCATTGTCATAAAATAGTAACATCTCTTAGCCATATTGAATATCCAATTTTTCCAATGCCTTTTCAGAATACCAAATCAGCCCAAATTCACCAGGACACCATATAGCTAGTAAGAATAAAGTTCATTAAATATGCATACCCTAATTCCATTATAGCACCTACTGTTTGGTCAAAATTCAAATCTCAAAATTCAAATACCAAAGGAAACTTCCACTTTGGTAATAATTATTATTCATTAAGGAGGTATATCACTGATTATCAAATGATTTTATGACTGAATCTGATTTGGGAAGGCTCTATGGATGGTCAAAGGCTATAGATAAATGGTCTCTCTTTCTTTTTTCCCTCCAATTATTCTGAGTCAGGAATTATTTTTTGGGGATAAATCCATCCTTTCTCTACTAGTATAATACAGTATTATATTAAAAAGATCAGTATCCATGCTGATTATCTTATTAGAAGTCTTATTTTATGAATAATTGTAAAATTTCATTTATAATATTAATTGAAGATCTTAATATTAATTTAATGTTCCTGCAATTGAAATATTTTTAAGCTAGTCTTTTCAGCTATTATGAATAAAAATGTCATCAAAAACACTTATGATACTTTATCATAAAAAGGAAACACTTTTATATTACAATATTACCCTTGTCCGTAGATACAAACCCTTATAGATATATATTATTAGATATATAGTTATTTTCATATTAACATATAAATTTCATAATATTATAATATGCTAGCTATAAATCACCCTTATATTAGCTCTATATTACCCTTGAAACAGAATTAAGTCTTTTATAATAGTAAAATTACCCTTATTGGTATATTAAAGATTCAATATACTTCATTAATTACTCAAGGAAAAGTATCACCATTATTAAAACTCTTTTTTTAACTTTTCACAGAGCCACCCTTCAAATTGTATTCTCTATATCATCACCTTTTATCCTTATCAATTAGTTATCTTCTTTCAGGTACATGCTGATAGAGACTGCTGTATAGTCTTCTCTAGTTGAGTTTTCCATAATATTAAATCTTTATTTGGTACTCTCGTTGATACTATATTCTCATTATATCTATAGTGAAGCCTGATACATCATATCACACTTGTTGAAAGGACATTCCTAAATTCACAACTTTTCAACTGGTATTTTCCCCTAAAGCGAATTCTTAATTACAGACACCACAACAAAAGGAGGTTCCACAGAAGGATTATTGCTAATCCCAAATATGTATAGCTACATATTTTACTCTAAAGTCAATTGATAACTCATACCCTTCTTCAATTCTCAGAATATTTAAGCACCCCACAGGTCTATCATGGATAAAATAGTGGGAAAGTTAAAAAACATCAAGAAGCTGCTTAATAGAAGTAGAGGGATACCTGTTAATCCTAGTAGCAACATTGATCTTGAAGTAGTAATCACAAAAACAAAGTCTTTCCTCCTTCTTTTCAAAATAGTAGGACAAGTTCTCCTGTTGAATAGGTGTGGCCTGATAAAACCTTTCTCTACATTCTCTTAACTGTAGACTCTGAGTTTCTCTTAATCTTAATTTTATAAGTATTAGATAAATTCAAATTGAGGTAGAGATTCCTCAAGTTTTATATGATCATCACAGGTGTGTAAAGGACATAGTTTCTCTTCTGCAAAATTTTAGAATACATACAAACATTGGATATAGGTAAGAGGGACTACCTTCAATTAATATTTGATTTCTTCATCCTCTTCCTCCTCATTTCACTGCTCCTCCAGGGATGCATGAAAGGATAAAGGGTGAAAAAAAATTTCCCTTTATAGGAGATGAATTGAAAAGAAAGAAGAATATTATAAAACATTTCTTATCTCTTTTAATACTTAATCTCTAGAGTTAATTGATTATAGGAGGAATATCGAAATAAGAATCAAGGAAAGGTGGTTTAAGCTCACTAACCAGAGAAACACCGTTAACTTCAGTGGGAAAGTAATTACTAATTAAATTTATAGCACCATTAAAATCCTGATAACTATAGTAATAGGTGATAAATCTAGTTGACCAATGAATAATAGGCTGAAAAGGTAAAGGAAATCATATCCCAATATGAGGTCATATTCCTTGGGGTAATCTATGATATAGAATATCAATTAAAATCTTGTGAAGGAAGGAATTCCAACCACCCACTTGGTATTATAGGCTATCAATAAAAAAGGGTATTTTCTGTAATACCAAATTACAGGAGGAATACTCTCATGGAGCTCCTACATAGTAAATTAGTACTTAACAAAATTCTTTTGTAACAAAAAAACTTGATAAAAATTTTGAGTATTATTGATTATTGATTCTACCCCCTTTCAGAGCACACATATTCCCCATTTCACAAGGAATCTGGTAAGTTTTACAGCCTTCCTTGGTGGTAATTTATATAAAAGTGGAATTAAGAGATGAATTTATCCCAAAAGGCTTTATATCAAGTGAAAAATTTGGAATACATGAAATAATGAATAAAATAGTGGTCTGCTGAGACTTCAAAGGTATTTTAAAGGTAAAGAAGAAAATCTCTCTGGTGCTTGAGTGCCCAAAATATTACAAGGAGTTCATTTTCATAAATTTCATAGTTCAGTTCCTCTGGGAGAATCTTTCAACTATGAAATTCAATTTGATTCTTCCCTGAGTTATTCACCTGACTCAGTCCAGAACCCAGGTCATAATCATAAGCAACAGTCTCTCCAATAGTGGGTAGACAAGGATTAAAATTGGGAAGGATAGTAGTAGTGGTAAAATCCTATTTGATGAATTGAAACTTAATGAGAGCTTCCACATTGGAGGTGAAATGGATAATTTTCAAAAATAGAAGTGGGATAAATTAACCTTTTGGGGAAATTTTAAGCAAAATGTCACAGGGGCTCTTGATGAAGACAAGAGTGGCCTGGTGCTCAGGAATCAAGCCTTCACTTGGAGGGCGCCAAAAGAGTAAAGATATGAAGTAAGAGTATATTTCTTTAAGAGAAAATGAAAGCAATACAAGATATGCCAAAGATAAGAAGGAAGCCAAAGGCCAAAGAGCCAACCAATTGAATCCTCAATTCACTGTTTCATCCTGCCAGAAAGAACAATGGAATTAGTTAAAGATATGACCACAAATATACACTGACAGGCAAAGAAAAAGGTACAAATGACTTACTCAAGATTATCATTATTTACTTTAATAAATGGAAAGAAAATAAGGATAAAAATAAATCCAATATATTAATTAACTGAGGAAAAAGTCCCCAGGGAAGGAAAGGTGGTCAGTATATGTGAAAGCTGAAAGACTGATCCTGGAGGGTTGATCACCCAGCTGTATTGACTGTTTTGGGTCAATACAGAACTGGCCATCTTGAGAACTTAACTGTGTGACCAAATTCCCAAAGTGGAATATGAATTGACCCAAAAGGGCCAAGGCCATACAGGAATCTTGAATATAGCCTGTATGGACCAATTTAGTTGTCCAAGGAATACTGAAGTGCTTGATGCCTTTAGAAATTACTGAATGATTGATAACCTTTTGAAATTGCCCCTTGAATAATCCTGAAATGAAATTACAACCCAACTCCTGCAGGTCCAGGTGGTTGGGGTTCTCAAATTGTCTTCTGATAGCCATCAGGGATTGCAAGACTGAATGATCAAAAATTCTTCCTTTGAAATGGGTGATGGATTTGGGGACTTAAATTGAAATGACGTAATTGGGTCCTGAAGGCATCACCATTGGATTTCTGAGGAAAAATGGTGAATAATGGTATATAATACCATATATGCACCAACCTTGGTTCCTGCAGACTTTGATCCATTGAGTTGGGTAAGGGCTTCCCTGATCTTGAGGTGAAACACCTTTATGAAGGTTACTGGGGGACTCTGGTGACTTCAAGAGACCATGGTTTAAGTTTTGAGGGAATATGGCCACTATGGTGAAATTGAGTCCGCTGGGTCCTTGTGCCAAAATGTGGTTCCTTGAAGTTTATGGCCATTTTTAGTCTTCTGGGAATTTGGACAAAAGGAAACTCAGATGGGCCCACTTGTGGCTTGGGAGCTACTGGCTGCCCCCTTTGGCCTCATTGAAATTAGGCCAAATGGGGCCTAATGGGTCCCACACCCCACGGGCCGCCACTTACAGACCATGGACCATAGATCCATAGGGGGCCTCAATGGCCCAAAAGGGGAATTTAGGCTATAGACACCCTAATCAAAAGGGGTGGGCCAAAGGCCCCTGGAAGACAGAATGCCCCCAGGCCCAAAAGAAGGGTATTGACCTGAGGGTTGGTGAGGTGGAGAATTGGCCAAGGAGGCCAATGGCCACCGGCCATGACTGTCCAGAGGAAGTGGATATGGCCCAAAAGCCATTAAACACAAAAAGGAGCCAATTGGCTATCAATTGGGGTCAGGCTAGAATTGCCATAAACACCCATTCAAGAGTTTTTACACATGGTTGTGACAGTACCCCAAGCCTTGTATGGTGAGCTCCTGAGCACCAAACCAAGGTGGAAGCCTGTTGAGGCTGTTGAGAAAGACTAGACTTAGGGAATCCAAAGGTATTGAATCTTGAAAAAAAAATTGTAAATAATAAAAGTTTGGCATATGATGTGAGGATGACTTGGTCTTCTTTTGACATTTGGCTTTGGAATTTTTGAAGAATTGAGTTTACATAAAGATTTTTGCATTAAAATTATAAGAGAGAAAAATTTGAAAGAGTATAAAGAAAGAAAAGTGAAAAGAAAACATAAAAATAAGAAAGACGATAAAGAGAAATGAAAATCTTGATCACAGAAATTGACAGCTAACTTGAATTGGCCAAGGACCTGGAAAACAATATTTGATCCCAGGTGCTCACAAAATGCAATTTTTTGAATTATTGTAGACCCCTCAGGAAAAGTGCACACCAGGAGAGGAACTTACTTCTGTAGTTACCAATCCTGCCAGTGCCATAAAAAATAAAAGATTATGCTGAAGGAAAGAATTGGAAATGGAAAGACTTGGAAATTGAAATGCATAGTGAATGGTCCATTTGCCCAAGTGAAAATGGTCATAAAGATTTGAGTTGGTGTTGAAAGCTTGGCCAGAGTCCCGTGTCCAGAAAATTGACAAGTGCTCACAGAGTGGCCAAGGTGAAGCTTACAATAAGAAGGGTAGAATACCTCTACAGGTGCATACCAGGAGTGGGACTTGCTTTTGGTAACTCCTCTCCCCACAAAGAACCATAGAAAAACTCAAGCTCTTGAAGAATTTGGTCCTGGCTTTTCAGGATACAAAGAGTGAAAGTCCTTTACAAGTTCAGGGCCATTCTCAAGGTTTTTGGCTGGTTCCCAAGTGGATCTTTCGGGGTCTTGACTGAAACCTATCCATTCCACCAAATACCATAATTTTCCTCTCTTGATCTTGGAATCCAGTATTAGAGAGACTTCCCATTCTTCTTCTTCAATGATTATTGGAGGAGGAGGCTCTTGATTTGAATTTTGGATTGTTGATGTCTTTACTGGTTCAAGGAAGGAAATGTGGAAGACTGGGTGGATGAATTTCCATTTCAATGGAAGCTTGAGGTGGTAAGCATGAGTAATTACTTTCTTTAAGATTGGAAAAGGATCCAACCATCTTTCAGACAGTTTTTGGTGGGTCTAGTTGATTTGATGTTCTTGGAAGAAATCCATACCATGTCACCAGGATTGAAAACAGGTCGACTTGCTCTGGGTTTATCTGAATACCTCTTAAACCTGTTTATGGCAACTTCAGGCTCTCTCCTGACATTTTTCTGTACTGATTGGAGTTTTGTTGATAACTCTCCAGCAGGAGTATCTTGAGTGATGTGAGATGAGTCAAATTGTGGATCTCTTCCATAAACAGTAAAAAATGGTGATTCTTTTGTTGAACAGTGATCAGAATTATTGTAGGCAAATTCAACCAGAGGGAGGCAGGTGTTCCAATCATCTTTATTATAACTGACATAAATCTGAAGATACTGTTTTAGTATCTTATTTACCCTCTCTGTCTGTCCATCAGTTTCTGGATGGTAAGCAGTTGACAGATCATTTGAAATCTTGAGCTGCTGACAAAGATTTTCCCAAAAGGAAGAATCAAAAAGAGAACCTCTATCACTAAGAATTCTTGAAGGCAGGCCATTCTTTGAACAAATATTCTTGATGAATGAATGGTCCAAATCCAGTGAAGTTATTGAAGACATTGTTGGAATAAAAACTGCTATTTTTAAGAATATGTCCACTATGACCAAGATTGAATCAAAGGAATTGGAAATTTTAAGTTGAATGATAAAGTCCATTGAAAGGAAAATCCAAGGACCATTTGGAATTGGAAGAGGTCTTAGGAGTCCAAAATTCTTGCTTCTTGAACACTGTTGACAGGATGAGACATAATCCTTGATAAATTGAGTCACGCCGGACCAGCAGAAATCCTCCTTGAAACGTTTGAGAGTCTTCTCTTGGCCAGGATGGTCAGCTAGAGGAGAAGCGTGATTCTTTTGATGGATACTGAGTTGAATTTTGGGGTCATTTGGGACCACAACCTGACCTTTGAATAAAAGAAGTTACAAAGAGGAATCAAGAGAATAACCCTGAATAGTCTTCCCTTGAAATGGGTGGTTTATTTGGGGAATTGAATTGAAAAGACAGAATTTTGTCCTGAAAACATCACCATTGGATTTCTGAGCGAAATTGGTGCATAATGGTATATTATACCATACATGCACCACACCTGGATCCTTTGGTACAGAGTACATTGGTGAAGGAGAGGTCTTCCCCTGAATTGAGGGGAAACCTTTCTGGAACAGAGCTGGTTGCCAGAGGCCAAATTGAGTCCTGGGGTCCTTTTTGGCCATTTTGGGATTGATGAGATTAGGGGCCAAAATTGGCTCAGGTGGGCCCACTTGTAGTTTGGGACCCACCTGCCCTTGGGGCTAGTGGACTGCCTTCCTTTTCCCATTTTGGCCCCATTAGATTTAGGCCCAAAGGGGCCTAAGGGTTTCATGGACCATGGGCTGTAGAGGCCATTTAGTCCTTGTACCCCATAATAAAAAGGGTTGGTCCAAAGGCCCTGGTAATGGCTAGAGGAGCCAGAAGCCCCTAGAAGACCAGATGGATCCCCCAGGCCCAAAACAAAAGTATTGGCCG